>CM033619.1:20959643-21054711 GCA_019453435.1 Rhinogobius similis | reverse complement strand
TTAGGCTTTAAAAGATTCACCGTAAAAAAATCCAGACCATGTTTAAAGTTGTTTTTTCGGCATTGGCTAAACTAAGTAAAAATACAAATTATCAGTGTATCAAAATTGGAGCCAAAAAGCCTAGCCCTGCATCCATGGGTTTCAGAGTTATGAATATTTAGTTAGCAATTAATAATTCAAAACAAAACATAGTATCTTTTGAATGGGAAAAAGTCCTGATCAATGTAAACACGACACTGAAACCCTTGAATTAGTTTGCATGAATTTTTTAAAATAATCTTACAGTCAGAACATGGCTGCTGGAACTGGATGTTGGTTACCATAGCGATGATTAATCTAGGTTTTGTGTATGTATTGTGCTGCTAACCACCTCTCATCCCCATGGCAACAAATGCAACATGTGCCATTATCAGGTTCTTTGAGGTAAGCTCGTGGCTCAAAAGGAAGTTCTGCACAAAGGATCAACATATTCTATTGTGTATATGTTTACCCTCAATTAAACACAAAAAGGTTGAGGGAAACCTTTCTCCAAGGGTCTAGTTTTGGTTCAAAGGTCTGAGCCTTCAACGTCACACTAAACAAAATAAAGAAAACAAAATAAAATAAACTAAAAAGTCTAAATTGTATTCACCAAATAGAAACCATTCACTGGCCTGGTGTATTCTTTTAATTTATTTGTAGTAAAATTAAACATTTGGATTGCAAACTTACCAAAAGCATATAAAGTAATGTATAGGCCTAATGCTTATATTGTCATTGGTGAATCCACCAAATGTGTAAAACATGCAGCAACTACTTGACAGTTGAGACTGTCCCATGCAGCACGAAAAAAAAAAAAATGCATACATAACTGCACACATCTTTTGAACCACAACAGATAGACATGATGTTTTTAAATATTGAAGTATCTAGTTTTCAAATACAGCACATGTCAAGTGTTGCACTCTCCTAGAATCAGATGATTCATTTGAGTTGCAGCTTTTAATTTAGTCCCCAGTTAAACAAAAGAGTTGAGGCACGCAGGGACACAAAACACACCTGAGCACCCGGCCGCACGCACTACAATGAGTAGACCTTCCACAGCCCCTTTCCTGGGTGTTCATCTTCAGTCCAGTGATATATTTATATTTAGCAACAGAAATATAGTCATTTAACAGTGTTGTACATATAATTAAAATCAGCAAAAACAGATTAGATGGGCTACACAAGCCTTCCCACAACACAAACACAGGCTTTGTTATCAGGCCTGTAACAATGTTACACAACATAGAATAGGTCAAGGTCCTCCATGTCTCTGTGATGGGTGATACAAGTTTTCACATAACAGCTACATAAAGATAGATAATCACCACTTACTGGCCCTAAAATGTTAAAAATGGGCTTGTTACTCTACTTCATCCAGGGGCTTTGTAAAGTTGCATATTTTTTTGCATATATATATATATATATATATATATATATATATATATATATATATATATATATATATATATATATATATATATATATATATATATATATATATATATATATATATATATATATATATATATATATATATATATATATATATATATATGCAATTTTTATTGGTGTCCTGTGCGTAAGCTGAAATGTTCACGCAGTCCTCCCGCTGCTCCTTGACCTCATCATCCCCTCCGTCTGCCCCGCCTCTGTGACCTGGAGCTTCTCGATCCACATCCTTATCTGTCACCGTGTGGTTCAGTTTTCTCTGCAAAAGTCTCAGAAGAAACACAAAAATTGAACTTTTTAATCATTTGAAATAGTAGACTTGCTTATTTGTAATGTATAGCAGGAGTTTTATTATATGGTGAAAATTCTACAACATGTAAGAATTTAAAATATTAGGCAAACTTGCGCCATGGGCAGTTGTAATTAAGTTAAAGTTTCAAATATTCAATACTGGCGGTTGTGGCCTCAGCTGTGTCCAGTCGTTGGTCAGAGAGTGGTGGCAGAGCAGGCGGTGAAAAGGAGCGGGGTCAAGGATCGACAGCAGGAGCCTGTACAGGAAATAAGAGCCTCACACAAGAAGATATTAGTTTGTGCATGTTATGGTAAATACAATTCTCCATGTAGTTAACATGCATATGAAGAGAAATGGCCAAGATCAAATTAATTCTTGTAATCTAAATGCTGTGTTAGACAATTTGAAACCTTCAGAATGTGAATTTGGGAGGTTTTAGCTTTTAGAAAACATTAAATCTGTAATGACTTCTATAAAACCACTAATTTTTAATTTCTAAATGAGCTCATTTCAATCAAAAATTCAAAAACAGGAAAACCGTCACAAAATGCTTTGACCCCTTCGTCCGTCCAAGTGATTTTGTCAGGAGTTTTCAGGCCTTTTCCATGAATTAAAGCGCTTAGAGGAGAGTCTAAAATTGAATAATTTGGAATAAACTGTTAACAGTAAGAACACATGATCAATTTAGACATAAGCTGCTTTTTAGTCACCGGCTTTAGAATGTTTTGATTAGCAGCTGCAAATTTAGTTGAAATTATTTTGCAGTTTGCAGGCATATCATGCCCAAGGAAGGTTACTTAACGCTATGAATGGGTTTAAAACATAAGACTGAGAAGTGTTTTAGCAAATCTGGAGGTGTGACTGAATTAAATACAGATTTGGTCTATCCAGCTATCCAGTAGAGGTCTTCAAGTGTTTAACACATCCTCACAACACTCTCCACACCATTCGTCAAAGTCATTATCTACTTCTGTGGTAACGAAAAGAGAGCACTGCAAATCTCCAGTGTCACTGCTCTGTCATTTTATCCTGGCCCACTCTGTCACTGGCTACTGCCATCAGATCATCATCAGGGTTTAGGGTCAATTTCCAGTAATAAACATAAGTGGGAGGAGAGATTTCACTCTACAACCTTACCAAATTTAGGTTGTTCATCAAATCTGTCATGGTCACTTGCACTCCGGTCTGAGGTGGAGATTAAACAAATGCCTTTTCTGCACATCAGATCCCAACAGAGTGAGTCCACTGGATACAAAGGAGAATAGATTGGTAGAGTGGTCATTAAAGTCAAAACACTTTAAAAGAGACGTGTCTCTGTTCGTGGTCCCACAGGAGGCTAATGAAAATATGAAGCAACCACTAAGCTTGGGCTTGTGCCTTAAGCTAGATGTTTTAACCACAGAATGCGGGCGCTGAGTCCACAAGAAATGTCATCTTTTTACGGCCAATTGTGGAAGTGTACTCAGAAAATTTAGCATGTGTTTGTATTACAATTACCATGAGGCACGTTCACACAAGCTTCAAGTGATGTGATTGGGTGTCAGGTGCATGTTACCCTCCATTGCTTGTGCTTGGTGAGGGTGACACTTGTGATGTGCCGTGGTTTCTGCAGCACTCCTGGACCCTCCCTCTGCCTCCATGCCTAGTCAGTCTGACCCCTGGAAGCCTCTATGCGTCCTTAGAAACCAGGAGGTGGTGGTGCCAGAAAGTTCTGAGCATCTTTGCTTTGCCTGGGCCTTGTACAGTCACGCTGGCAATGTCCATGCATGTCACAGTTGTAAAACACGCTGTGGTTCAGGTTTTGTCCTTGTCCACATCCTGTTTCTCCCACTCCTATTGCCCTGTCCTGTCATGGGGCATTCAGTGGTGTGTGCATACAGAGAAAAAGTGTCTTTGTGCATTTCTTGTGTTCTCTTCCGCTCTTTTCTCTGCGTCTCCTCACTGATGTTCTCATCCGCTTGTCTTGTGATGTGCCCTCAGATTTTCCAGAGTAGGTTATCATGCACACCAGTGTATTTTTTGGTCACCTGGTCAGAAATCAGAAAGCAGCAGTCCTGCAGATGTCACAGCAGAGATTGAGTTCATATGCTTGGGCTGACCTGAGTCAGATGGACTCTGACTGATCTGGTCTTGCTTAAGATGTAAGGTAGAGTTTACCATTAAATGTTTATGCATTGCAAATTGCTATGACAGGTTCTAAAAGAGATAATAAAATAAAAAATAAAAAATATTTGTCCTTCTTCAGGGATGGGATGTCCATATTCTACTTTCCAAATCACTGTCTTCTACTTTCAAAATGTCTTCCTGTTTCGACTCCTTCCTTTAGCTCCGCCTACTTGAACAACCCTAATCTATACTTTCTCTAAGTCTGTGTCCACTCCTCGCACTCCCTCTTCACTCCTCAGTCCAATTCTAAATAAAAACGAAAACATTTATATACATTCAAGGAACTCATTTTCATAAAGCCATGAGACATTATCGGAGTTACAATAGAGAGAATGATGCACCTTTACATAAATTTTGACTATAGGAAAGTGTTTACATTTATTTGTTTATTTATTATTTTTTGATTATTATGCATGTATAAATATATGTATATATATATTTCTTTTTAATTCAATTATTATTATAATTTTTTTGTTATTATTCTTTAATCTCAGCAGTAAATTACTTAAAATAAATAAAATAAATAAAAATACTAGTCTTTATTCAAGTATTGTTATTGCTTCATCTATTATTAATTATGATTCTGTTACACTACCATGTTTTTAAAGAGATAGTGTATATAACTCAAGTTCCTCATCATTGTCCTCCTCCAGGGTCCAAATATCATGGGCTTCACAGGGGAAGGCACCAGGATGAGGAGATTGGAGCAGAAATATTTTCGTCATTTTTTGCTGGAAACATTTTGACTATACAACGCACATGTAAAATAGCAGTGCTAAGATTAGTAGGCTGCACAGAGGCATTAAGATTAGCCAACCTTTTTTTTCAACAAATTATTTAAATTAGTATATTCTTTGGGGTGCAAAGGGGTGCACGGTGGCAGAGCGGCTAGAGCGTCTGCCTCCCAATAAGGAGATCGTAGGTTCGAATCCCAGACCACCCCAACATCGTGGTATTGAATTCCGAACCACCTTAACATCACACGATCTCTCTGGGTGGAGTCTGCATGTCCTCCCCGTGTTACCGTGGGTTCTCCCCGGGTTCTCCGGCTTCCTCCCACCGTCCAAAGACATGACTGTACAGGTTAATTGAGAACTCTAAATTGTCCCTAGTGAATGAATGTGAGAGTGAATGGTTGTCTGTCCTTGTCTGTCTCTCTGTGTCAGCCCTGCAACAAGTTGGCCACTGTCCAGGGTGTACCCCGCCTAAGGCCCAAAGTCACTGGGATAGGCTCCAGTCACCCGCGACCCCTAACGGGAATAAGCGGTAGAAAATGAATGAATGAATGAATATTCTTTGTTGAGATTTTTTAATGTTTGGATGCTGAGAGAAATATTGGATATGCTGGCTGATAGTTTTATTATATTTCTTAATGTTTGATTCAATTTATTGTCAAATGTTAAGAGATGTAAATGTATAGTTTGTTTCGAATCCTATATGGAGGGTTTTGTTATGTCTATTTTAGCCGTTTGCTCTATTGAATCTAAAATAGAGGGTTTTGTTGTTAAAATGGAGGGTTTTGTTGTTACATTCGTTGACCTTGCAGTATTTATTTCTGTTATATTGTCACAATAATATATAGGCTCTGTTTCTATGGCGCCCAATGGAAATGTGTGACATACGCAAAATATATTTGAGCGTCCTGGTTTACTTTCCCATAAGCATTTCATTGTTACTTCTGTAATTGTTATTTTTTGTAATATTACTTTTTGATGTACATCACCTGTACAAGTGTTTCGATTTGGGAGTACAGTGATCCCTCGATCGCGGGAGTTGCGTTCCAAAAATAACACGCGAAAAGTGAAATCCGTGAAGTAGTCACAGCTTTATTTTGTATTATTTTACAATGCAATACTGAACTATGGAATGAAACCAAAAATCAAAACCTGTTTTAAAGCACAAAATTTGTTTAAAACAATAATTTTAATATAGTAATACAAGGTTGGAAACATTGTCACTGGCGTATTTCACGCGTATGTCCCAGCTGTGCCTCTTGGTCCTGACTCCGCTCCGTTGTAGCCTCTGTTTCTACTGAAGGCGCAGGAGAAGAACATTGTTATGGGTAGTTGTTGGCGCTCTTTCTTTTTCTGAGCAAGATTTTTATAAACGGATATGCTACCTTCGATTATATTTGAGAACTGCAATGAAGGACTCGTCAAAGGGTCCCGTTCTTGTGCGTGCGCTGAAGTTCAGTGGACGCACTGTAAAAATATCCGCACTGTAAAAATCCGTGAAGCAGCGAAGCCGTGAAAGATGAAACGCGATATAGCGAGGGATCACTGTATACTAAATCTATATTTAGTAAGATTCCACAGATTAACAAATACAGAAACATTTTTTCTCTCTTCTTTAAGAGCTGGACTTCTATATTTTAAACATAAATGAACAAAATGTTTATTCTATTCCTGAACACTGTAAAACAATATTTCTTTTAAGAATCAACCCAGGACCAACACAATCAAACAATCAAACTAGGATTATTTAAAAACTAAAAAACAAACTTAATGGAATTAAAGAAAAACCTCATTAACCATTAAACAAACATTACACGTCTTCAAAACGTTAATAGACTTTATTCTTCAATAGAATTCTATTCTTTCAAAAACCGTGACACAAAAACCACAAAACAATTATGTTTTGATACTTCTATTCTTATAAAAACCGTGACACAAAAACCACAAAACAATTATGTTTTGATACTTCTATTCTTATAAAAACCGTGACACAAAAACCACAAAACAATTATGTTTTAACACTATCAAAAACAGTGTCATAAAAACCACAGAACAATTATGTTTTAATATTTCTATTCTTATAAAAACCGTGTCACAAAAAACACAAAACAATTATGTTTTAATACTTCTAAAAAACTGTGTCACAAAAACCACAAAACAATTATGTTTTAATAATTCTATTCTTTCAAAAACCGTATCACAAAAAACACAAAACAATTATGTTTTAATAATTCTATTCTTTCAAAAACCGTATCACAAAAAACACAAAACAATTATGTTTTAATACTTCTATTCTTATAAAAACCGTGACACAAAAACACATTGCTCTTTAAAAACCAAACTATGCTTTAACACACCAATTCTTTATCAACCAACGTCAAGATAGATAGATAAATCACGATAATATAGAAGTTAAACCAGCCGAAGAGAGAAAATCTGTCTTTTAATATTTGTAATCAAACCATCTAACTTGTAGCTCAGGCTTGGACCAGATCAGGCCCTTTTCTGAGGGCCAGATCTGGCACGCAGGCCGTAAGTTCAATAGCCCTATAGTTTTTATTTACACTGCTATTTTGACCTATTTTGACTTTTTTATTATTATTCTTAATTAATTTTTACTTAGAGCATACACTTATTTAAATGTTGATTATTATTATTATTATTAATTATTTATTTTTATACACTCAGAATATCATTATTTGTAACCTATTTAGACAATTTTTATAAGTTAAAATGGGGCACAGAGCATGGCCGACGCACAAAATGTTTCTTTTTAGCTTTTACTCCAACTTGCAGAAATTTCATATTAAAGAGGCTCTCTGCCTTACCTTTTTGTGCATTTTAAAGGTACCTTCTTTTGTACGCAGCAGACCCTATGGAGACTCCCCTGCACTGTCGCATCACCCACTGCGTCTCCACCAGCGTGCTCTCGGGCGCCTACCAGTTTCTCCAGGGTCATTAGAGGTCCCGGGTTTCGGCACCAAATTGTAGATGTTGCTCCCTGGAAGAAGACACAGGCGCAGATTCATTATTTTAGCTTTTATTAAAAGGTACACTTACATGCAGAGGTCTGAGCAGAGTACAGGAGAGTCTAAATTCATGTTTACATTGAGGTGTTATAGACGTTCCCTTTACGTCACATGTTACTACAGTCAAGTTAAAAATACTGTGTACATGGCAGTCAAAATGGACCTCTGGTCTTTTTCTGTACTTTGAACGTCTGAAATGTAAGGCTAAACTAATAACACAACAGTGATATAGCCATTTCCCAGAATTTTGATAGACAGTTCAGTCTGGGGCATAATGCATACATGACAAGTTACTATATTTGAATCATCCAAGAGCACTTATAAAAGCAAGTGTAACCCGGGTGAAAAACGCGCTCCATCAGTTCCCTTTCTCTCCCTATTTCTCCCCTGCGCTGCGTCCCATGTGTGTTAGTGCGCCGCTCACGTGACTTGGTTCGTCCAATCAGGGCCCTTATTAGCCGGTAGCACAACACAGTCTGCAGGTGCAAGGCTAGCGCGAGGAGCTTGCGAAGGCGGTAGGTTTTAAAGTTCTCATTTGGCCTTATTTTATCATAACAACGCTCCAACTTTATTAAACCCATTGTTCGATCATAGGTGCTGACCATCGGGTCTCTGTCGTGTTGGGAGTGAGATTTGATTCTGAACTATTAAGGGGAAATGGTGAGTTTGTTTGTTTATGCTACGGCTAGCCTAGCCGACTCCATTCATTTTCAATGGGCGGTTAGCATTGGGTTTTAAACCTGGGTTTCTCCAATGTTTTACCTATAAATGTCATGCAATTTATGTCGAGTGTTTTCCTAGCTTATTCAAAGAACTACACAATGTGATTAGGCATTTTCAAGCCTTGGATGAGTAGTTGTTGGTTATTTAATGAGCTATGTAAGGAGTTAGATCTGTGCCAATTTTTCCTGTTGTTGTGTCAATAATAATAAGCACATTAGCTTTCTGACTTGTATAAATAGTTGACACTGTATTGTTTATGATGATGAGATTATGATGAATATTTATGTGTTAATGGTACGGCTAGTATTATTAATTGGGTTTCAGATTTTGATAATTAGATTTTGTGTACACTAGATTAACATGATGATTGAAACCCATGGTCCTGTGTTTTATACAGGCCAGGTTCTCTTTTGATGGCGAGCTATGGATTAAGCCTTGAGCCCAAACCTGAAGACTTCTGTCCTCAACACTGAACTGCACCTGCTCTGGTCGGGCCGGGTAGGCGGCTCATTGTAGCCTCATTCTCCTTTGCCTCGCACCTCATTTTTCCGGCTTGTTACAAACAACATCCTACCTCAGTCTCATTCTACAACGTTCTACCTCAGTCTTATTCTACAACATCCTACCTCAATTTTTGGACCAATTGCGTGTTCAAAAATCAAACAATCTCGGATCGGATTGCAATTGAACTGGACTGAACTGAGGGGGGGTTTTGGGGGAAATATTAACTTAAGTAGCTGGATTTGTGCAATATCATTATCGACCCTTTTGATGAACTTGTTGTACATTTTGAACATTTTGAACTCATTGTGAATGGCCATTCATTGTTGTCTAATTGTCTGTCCTGTTGTCTACGTTTTATATTCAATACATGGTACCACTTTAAAAGCAACTTATCAGTCTCCATTCACTCTCTCTTAGAGTCGCATCTAGTCTTCTGATTCCAGTCCAATGATCTGTGCTGCTGCAATATATATTTTATTATTATTCCAGTCAGTTACTATACATGTTACACAAGCACATACATATTATAGAAACTGATTGAAATTATCCACACCAATCACCACCGCTTTCAAACAAGAATTAAGTCTATAGTAAAATTGAATAAAGCAACAACTAATGTTAGGCAAAGATGTGTGACTGTTTTAGAAATCAAACTTTGGAATGAGCTCAGTGATGAATTTAAGTTAATAAACACTGTCAAAATAAAATAAAAAACTCTAAAAAATGAAATGATTAATACATCTAAATTATTGTTATAAATTAAAAGAGTTATAAGAGAGAGTAGAATTCTAAGTTTAAGATAAAATGTAGTGGATTTTTCTTTTTTTATGTCTGTATTGTTGACTTTGTATAATATTCAGGATGGGCTTATATAAGCAATTTGCTTTAGCCCAAACCTTTTGGTTGCAAACAGATGGAAATGTATTTTTTTTCTCTATTGTATATAATTTTGGTTGGTATATGGACAGCCAAATAAACTTATTCATTCATTCATTCATTCATTCACAAGGGTCGGGACCATAGTTGTCACAGAGCCGTAAGCTAATGTTTGAGACCAAAGCCGTATTTTGAGCCAAGCTCTAAAGTAGGTTTTGAGCATGGATGTATTAAATGAACTGGATAAGGTACGCCCCCTCTGTCTGTGGTCCCAGATTGATTAGTGGCCGTGCGAGGTACTGCAGCCTCTTGGAACCAGCCTTTTTCTAAAATTGCACATTATAATTGCAGACAGTACTGAATTATTATCGGTATTTAAATAAAATAGAAGGAAATGTTCTTTTCTACAGTTTCTAAAATCACCTAAATCACCGTTTTCATATGAAGTGATGTCACCGCAAACATGTGCGAGTCACGTGTACGAGCACGTCGGACGATACAAACAGAAGCACGTGGAAAAGGCTCGACTAGCGATACCTGTAAGTTGTATTTGTTTTATTTCATTTCAGACGCTTTCACGTGTGCTCTAACATGAAGAATACAATTACAATCACACAAGCTAACGTTAACACAAAAACTTGCAAGCTGCGTGGTCGTTCACGTCGCTCAAAGCATCATGGGGGATTGTCGTCACATGGCGCCCTAAAGCAAAGATGTCAGCCTCCGTATCAGGAAGTAAAGCAAAGCTGTCAGCCTCCGTATCAGGAAGTAAATGCGGAATTATGAGCACACTCCATAGGGATAAACAGGACGCCATTTTGGATTCATCTTCCAGGTTCAGCGGTCAGCACCAGATTGCAAACATGGCAGCTTTCTCTGAACGGCTCAACTATAGGGCGGTAGCCTCGCCCACTGGTCGGGACTTACAGATTCATCGGGTGCAGGAGCTGCCTTTTAACGTGCTTAAAGAGACAAAGACACCATTACGCATCATTTGCGCAGCAGAACATCATTACGCACGACCTGCCTTTGATTTGAGGAAGTTTTTTGTTTCTGTTACGATGTCTAAGGCAGTGGTCCCTGTTGTGGAAATTTGTGTGATAAGTCCAAGAAAAATGGAGCACTGTCTCTCTCAAAAAGGTGGATGCTTTATTCTTTGATATATCGAAGAATACAGTTCCTAGACAACTACACGGGTGATCAACGGAGCAACGACGCGAGCCACACAATAGGAAACGCAGCAATATATAGGATTACAGTAGGCCGGCCCATAAAGGCCACCGGGAGAACAGGTTTGTCAGGCAGTCACAAGATGGGGGTACATTGCAATACACATTAAAATGGTTGCATGCAGGGGGGGTCTGGGTGATCAAATTAGAATGTCTCTAGAGGTGTCTCTTTGAGTGAGGAGACTGGTTAACCATAGGGGGGTCCAGGTGGTTAAACGAGAATGTAAATGGTGCTTCCTGGATTGGAGGAGCCAAATGGGAGCTACTGTGTGGCTGGCCTAGGAGGGAAGAGAGACACAATAGACCCCAGGTGTCCCTCTCGACACTTGTAGCTCCAGGTTTGGCTGCAGAGAAGTCATAAAGATGCTACAGGCAAATGGTTACATGTATATACAATACATCAAAGACATTTTTCTTTTACATCCCCAACCCCCGGGCGTCCGTGGATCAATTGGGACCGGGCCGCACAACAAATAATTAATTTACTATCAGAGTCTGAGTGATCTTTTATTTTGAAAAATGATTGGATTCTCTAGGATACATAATCCTCATCCTCTAATAAAGTGGTTAAAATATGTTACGTGAGAAAAGACGCATTAATGAAAGTGCGCAGCTGCTACACGGAGCGGAGGAGAGAGAAAAAGAGAGCGCAACAGAGGAGAGAGAGAGAGAAGAAAGGAGCGAGGGAGAGAGATCATGTGGGCCAGCGTCAGTGGAGGAACAGGCACGTCCGGTACAGGAGACGTCCCGTTGGTGCAGGTAGAACACTAAACACTTGAAGCCCTGTCAGGCGCTTATTTTGCCAATAAAACTCTGCACGGAACTCAGTTTACGTAACTCCGGTTCTACACGGCTGGGTCGGTTCGGGTCGAATCTTGCAGTAAATGACTCACACGCGCGGGCTCGGCCAGGTCGGGCTTGAATTTTTGGGCCCGATCGATGGTTACATTTCGGTCACTTGAGTGCTAAAATTTAACCCACAAGCTAACAAACTGAGTAAGAAACAAACATCTTTAGAAAGTTTCTTTGCGAAGGGGAAAAGGCCCAGAAGAGACAGAACAAGAGCCTCCGACTTCCAAGAAAAAGAAAGCTTTTAACAGACAATACTAGGAATCCTAAGTGAAATATGGACCTATCTCGACAGGTGATTCCCAGGTGACAGGTGAGCCCGCTCTGCGTAATATGGACCGATGCCCCCTCCCCTTCCGGGCCGCAATAAAATTGTCAAGCGTTGACCGGTTCGCGGTGATAAAAAGGTTGGGGACCACTGGTCTAAGGCACCAAAAAAAGACCAAAGTTAGTGGCAGCCGACTTATTTTCGGCGTCAGATTTTACAGGCGGGCAGGCGAGGGAAACGCGTACCAGAGGGGGGAGGGGAGCACGCATAGCTGCACCCAGAGTTATAACTTCTGTTGTTACTCCCACACCAAGAAAGATGGCACAATGGTGATTATTTATATAAATTATATTTACATTTCATAGAGTATACAACAATATAATGCAGATGCACATGGTGACACTGTTAAAATGTCATTATCTGAAAAATGAAAAAAAAAAAAAAAAAAAACTTCTATAAGGGATATTTATAGTCACCAAAATGACCAAATCTGTTTTTCAGGATCATTAGAGGCAAAATGCATGGAAAGCAGTTTGGCACATTTGGCACAGATAAGGACCTCTTGTTCCGATTGCGTGATTATATACAAAAAGCTGCTCAACATCAAAATGGTTGTATCTAGGAGTCTGAAATTTCACACAGTTGTTGTCAACAAGGTGGACAGCTGCTGTGGGAAGCTTCAATAGCACAGCATGAAGTATGTCTTCAGGAAGACATTTTTTTTTTCCAAACAAAAAAAACAAACTACTTTTGGGGTGTGTTTGAACAGGTGTACTGCAGGTTGTGTTTCACTCAGACAAATCTAATGCACAGCTTCGGAAACTAGAAGGTCTTAGCTTTCAAATGACACATCACACAAGTCTATATACTGTGTTGTGGAATTTAATGTGGCAAGTCCAGAAGAAAATAATAATTCACACAAGAGCATTGTCTCTCTCAAAAAGGTTCTATGATGCATCAAAGAATACTTTCCCAGACAGATGTTCTGTCTCAACTACACGGGTGACCAACGGAGCAAAACGCTGCCCAACAATGAGAAACAATTATATAGTTACAGTGGGCCGGCCCATGAGGGCCAATGAAAAACAGTTTTGTCAAGTAGCCACGAGGAAGGGAGGACAATATGAATTAGAGTGGTCACATACAGGGGGGTCCAGGTCAAATTAGAATGCAAGTGGTGTCTCTTTGAGTGGAGAGGCTGGTTAACTAGTCTAGGCACAAACAGAAGAATAAAGGTAGAATAACAAAGGTTTCAGCTGTTACATTTCACACAAGCAACCAAGAACACGCGGCTGAGGAGCTCCTACTGTGAACAAGTAGTCAATGGTTATACAAGACATCATCATTACAGAATCACGTGACATTTTCTTACAAGACATTTTCCATTACAACTGTAAGTTAACCATGTTAAATGTTTTCATTTGGATATGTTCAATTCGAGAAAAACTGCCCAAATGAGGTGGCTTTTAACATCTGTATCTGTAAATATAATCTCCAGCAGCTGAACACAGACTGATGTTGTCAGGGGTCTTTTATCTGGTCTAGATAACTGGGTAAAACTACAATGGCTAAAACAGTGATGAAAGTAAGATGAGCAATAATGGAATCCCCCTAAACTCTCCACTGACGAAAAACAAAACCCACAAACTATCTAAAATCCCATCTGTGTACTTAAAAACCCCAAAACCAAACACCAAGTAGAATTAAAACCCATAAACCATTAAACCCCCATACTGCTTCCCTTATACATGTTCTTGTTTTGGTTAAATGAGGAACTTGCCGAACAGTTGGTTACTACCATGATTTCACAATCCACAAATTCTTCAACACGTAAAAAAAAAACTTCTTGAACAGATAATACACCAGATATTGCACAAACTCATATTGTGATTGGTAAAATAATTCTTGTTTACCTTTTCCTCCAGGGAGCAGCAGATGCTAATTAAAATGGCAAGTGGTACAAAATAGCCTAAATACAGTAGGGAAAAAAGGCCACTTTTTTCATTGTTCACGCTTAAAATGGCCATAACCTTCTGTTTTAGAGATATTTGGATGATTTTCTGTTACTAACCGTAGTTTGATCCATAATTAAAAAAAACTTTTAATTGGCAATTATTACAGGATTTACACATTTGCTACCCACTTGTCCTGTTAGTGCCCTTTTACTCATTTTGTAAAAATATAGTTGGTCACTTCTTCTATCTTTTTTAGTTAAATCTGTTAACTTCCATTCTGATTAAAAATACAAATTTTGATTTTCATCACTAAATTTTTGGATTTTAATAGTCATAATAGTCAAGAGCAAAATTATAGAGGTGCACACAAGATGGACATTTTTTCATATAAATAAAATGAATATAGGTTTTTACCTTTTCACAGTCTTGGACATGTAAGATTAGTAACAACTGCGGCTGTGATGATTTTTTTAATCATCAATTAACAGGTTTTTGTCTTTTCTCCCACTTGTCCTAGCGCCATCTTTCCCGTCATTGACTTTCATTATAACCACTTTTTTGATGGGAGCACCAACACTCAAGGGGTCAGGGTATATTTTTGTACATTTTTATGTTTGTGCATATAATGGTGTGTAGAGGGCTGTTCAAATACAGCTAATCTTTTTTGTAAATAAAGACACATACACCCAAATATGAATATTTTCAAAAATGCACACATATACACCTCCCTGTGTCCACCCCAGGTGAGTATATGCCCCCGGGAACATCCCAAAAGAAAAATACTCACCAAAACAGCTCTCCAGAGAACCCCATAGAAAAGGAAACTGGAGTTATGTCAGAGTAAACAACGAAAATCACACATTTCATCTGTTCTAAAAAGGAGAAAACACAAATGGTTGGAAAATCACATCATTTCACAGTGTCACTGCAGAGCAATCAAAAATGTGGTGGAGGGAAATCAATGGCGCTAGAGGGAGAAAAAACAAAAACCTGTTTCTCAAAGCCAATGTTGTCACTAATCTTTGATATGTCCAAGATTGTAGGTAAATACAATTTCAGCCTGTATTCAAATTTTATTTGAAAAATGGGCCATTTTGTGTGACATTTTCAGGAATACAAGAAACTGGAGAAATACCAAGGGCTCAGAGAAGAGCTGGAGAAGGCCTGGAAGGTGAAGGCCAAAGTGGTGCCTGTGGTGATCGGAGCAGTCGGGGCAGTGACCCCCAAACTGGAGGAACATCAGACATCTCAGTCCAGAAAAGCACAGAGCTAGAGACAGCTAAGATACTGCGCAGAACCCTCAAGCTCCCTGGAGAGAGGACCTGAGCTTAGAGAAGGATGAGGATTTATATTATATATATATATATATATATATATATATATATATATATATATATATATATATATATATATATATATATATATATATGTATATATATATATATATGTATATATATATATATATATGTATATATAAATGAGGATTTATATATATATATATATATATATATATACACACACACACACACACACAACAACAACAGTGATCAATTGTGTTTTATTTATTTTGTTTACATACATTTAAAATTGTTACATTACATTTTATTTTAATAGCCAACTTGAAATTCTTACAAAAGTTATCACAAACTGTACACATGTGCGGCATAGTTCAAAACAGAAACATACAGTTACATTTTGAATATTCTCCGAAACATGGAACAACTTGTTAAGAAAAACACCCTCATTATACATTTTATATTCACTTATTTACTGTTGTTACAGAGACCAATATCACATTTGTACATAAGTACATATTTGAGAAGAACAAAGTTTTATTAAACAAGTTGCAATATAACTAAGTCACATAAGCACCTAACTGTACTGCTGCCACTCGTGTAGATCTAAAAATGAAACTGTCAGTATCATTTTTTAACATGATATTCAACATTATCATAAAATTACCTGGAACAAAATTATCATGAAATTACATGATGTGAAATCATTACGTTATTTCATGATAGTTTTCTTGTTAAAAGTTTTTCCACGTCGTAGTTGGCTTGCTAAACTAGTCTGTCATGATAACTGAATGATGACTACATGGTAAATGGTCATACAGGACATTTCTACCTCCAAAGCACTTTAAATCAAAGAACCGCTGAGCCATTCACACACACATTCTTGCACAAGTTTATGCACACACTAGGGGTGAGGGGGTTAAGTGTCTAGCCTAAAGTCACAATGGCAGTATTCACCTGAAGGAGCTGCGATCGAACCACCAGCCTGTCAGTGGATCTGAATGCTCAGCTAATAATGGGATTGGGGTTTCCAACCTTCAGAAATCTCCCTACAGCTTAATTTAACAGCAACAGCTGTGAGCTATGGGTGCATACTAGGACCAGAGCTAAACAAAACATTGCTGTGCATAATAAGGGTGACTTGACTCTCCCGTGCTCCAAGTCAAGTTCATTCAGCCACGGGCATCACCAGAGATGGCAACCCACATGGGCCCACATGCTACTACTAATACTACTTCTACTACTAGTAGTAAATGTGATTGAGCCGATTACGTTTTTTTCTATCATTCTTTTAAGTACACATGTGGCAGCACTACATTTCCCTGCATAAGCGCCCATTTCACAGTCCGTTTATTGCACTGTACAAAGTGAACCACGGACTGTAATTCCAACTGCACAATTAAGGCTGATGTATGTACAATAGGTACGCTAAGTAGTATGCCATGCTACAAAACAATTATGAACAGCAGCATTTCCCAAACACAGTAGAAGAAAATGGTCCAATATATTGTCTGTCTGCCTGAAATTATTTGGTAAATACTGCGCCACATAATCACACCACAGATCCATGTGAACTCCCTTTCTTTTTTTCTTTGATTTTTTTATATTCTTGATTACCACTTGGTAAGAAACAACATTTTTATTGGGCTGACTAGCTTTGTAAATGACTAGCTTTGTAAATGTCACTCCCACAAGCGATTATACAGTAGATAGAATAAACACAATGTGGGTGACAGTGCACTGTGCCCAATTCAGATGAGGTTGAAAGTGGCCTTTTTTGTGTTTTTTAGCTGTCTTTGGCACTATGCACATTTAGGTTTTGTAAGCCTCAGTATAGAATGCTCCTCTCTGATCAAGGCTATCACAACAGTTGTTCTGCTACACAGAAAAGAACAATTTTGGGGGAGAAATCATGCTTTGAGTAAAAATATTTGTTCTTTATCACATATTAAGGACAACGTGAGGAGAAGCATACATTTTCAAATATTGTGTGCAAGTATTAAAATAACAGTATACAGCCTATTTGCTAAGTGTAATTACTTATTACTCTTCAGTCAGAGCCCTAGACAAGCAAGAAAAACACGATTTCATGAAATTTAAAACATTATTTAAACTTGTCCACATGTACATTTACATTACTTTTGTCACTTTTATCAATAATATTACAGTTTTTCTTATTTGTCATTATGACTTCATGTTTCATTATACATTGTTTTGAGCACAATTTAGCGACAATGTACAGTTCACAAAAATATATAGGAACAAAGTGCTCCCTTATTTTTTTGTGGAAAAAAAAATCATCGTGTTGACACATTTGCTACATCTACAATATTTGCTACACAAAGTCTGAAACATGATTGAATGCAATGCTGAATAAATGGACAGTGAGGGATTTTGCAGAAGCAAACTACATAACCAATGCCTGCAACCTTGAATCCATCAAAATGGCTATTATTTTATAATGCTGTAGAGTAGCCCTTTAACTTTGTGCCATTTTGTTTAAAATGCAAACTAGCTAAAGAGCTCTCAGGCTGGAAAAGTATCCACTCAGAAAATGTAAACAGTTTAAATGTCATATTACATATGTCTGAAGTACTGCCAGTCCTGTGGTCCTTTTTATGCTATTTTTGAAGTGAATTAGGCAATTAGTTGACAAAGCGCTATTATGAACCATTACATTAATACAATATGTGAATGCTTGTCTAACGTTTTATAATGTAGTTTTTAAAGCACATCTCTCTCAGGAATCTCACAGAAATGACATGAAACGTCTTACAGATTTGATGTTCTCCTCATGGGGTGTGCGGCGGTTTGGGTGAAGGACATGAACCTTGACTTTCAAAGCTGGCTGCTCTTCCTGGCCACTGAAACAAACATAGAATATGCGCATATTGTTATCCCTTTTGACAAAAGCTGTATTATCACATGTGAGACCTTCCATTAGTATCTTAATAAGTCAAACCCATGTATGAAGCAGGAGTCTTGTTATTAAATTTCCGACATACCTGGACCCGGTAGACATTTTCTGCATTTATTCAATTTTGGAATCGGATGAAATTAACTATCCAGCTCCTGGTATGGTCAAATATAAAAAAATAAAACTATAACACACTTATTTTCAGTCAAATCTGATAAAACCCAAGTCCACAAGCTTTAAAAAAAAAAACAAAAAAAAAACATTATATTGGCATCCCACCTAAACGTTTTTACTTTATTACTTGTCTGGAAATCTCATTTCTAATTAAATTAGCTTCAGCGTTGAAAAAAAAAACATCAAATGCACAATCTACTGTCTCCCAACAGCAGCGTTATACCTCTTTATATTTTACCAAAGAAAATCCAGGTGAGTTTTTAAATCTGATTTTCCTAGGAGCAGAGCTTGTTCCCATTTATAATTGGAGGACATCAGGCATCAGAAGCCAAAACTACGGAGTCTTAACTTCACAAAGAGCCCAGTCAATTGCTTGTGCAAGTTCAGGAACAGCTACTATTTGAATTGTGAGAAATTTTAGGGAAACTGATTGGGGGTTATATACATTTGCTTGGTAGATTTTTTGACTCTTTATTGATGTAGTAACAACAGATTATATATGCATCCCTCGTTCTTTTCATACCTCTCCCAGCGCGTGCCAGTGTGTGATGGGTTTCCGTGGATACGCTAACATTTCATTCCAGTGGTCTCTTCCTAGCCCTTCAGCGTCAGGACCAGCACGGCAAACACCTATCACTTCATTGTGTCCAACCCTGTTAGAGACATCAGAATATGCATAGAATTAGATATGTTTCTCCTGTAGACAGTATGTATTTCTTCATGTCTCAAACAGGCACATTTCAAGTGACCTCAATAACACCTCCTGGAAAGCATGTAATCATTTCAATTATTTTGTTGAAAAGCTGTCCCCCAGCTCTCATTTAACATAGCTTTCTGAGATGCCGAGTGTGTATATGAAAGAATGAGTGTTTCGCTCACCTATCGTAATCCATGACCATGATGGACAGACTGACTTGCTCCACATTTTCAGGAGGGATGTCAAAGATGATAGCCTCGTTGTACACTGGGTTGAGTGTGCTTTTCTTGGTGGTTGTTTTCCGCTTCTTTAACCTTCGCCCATCACAAATCAGGTACACCTTCACGTATGGATCTTCAAAAAAACAGAGGCAACATATAATTTCAGCATCCAATGACAATATGTAAGAAAGTGACTAATTAACATTAAAGCAAGTAACATTTCCTCTCTCTTAGACTGCCTCTAATTGTTTACAGACATACAGTATAATATATATGTAAATATGAATTATATATATAAAACAAATATAAAATAAATATGAAAAATAGATCAGATAATAACTTCCTAGATATCTGCACAGGTCGATGTGACATTTAAGATAACAAATACATACAACACAACACAGGATCACACACAATAATTAGATTACATACAATGAAAAACACCACATTTTAAGACAGTGTCACAAACACGAAACTAGACAAAAAACAGAATCAGGGCAGGAATAGTTCACTTCTACAAACACATTATATAAAGGAGGTCCCTCAAGTGGAGTAAAGAACAATTCATTGAAAATATTACTTTTACCAAAAAAGGATTTACGGTTACATTAAATCACGGCAAATTTTTATTATTTGTTCCCGATGACTTTCGAAGAGGCCACCTGTTGTTTAGTTGTACAGAAGTTTATTCAGGGCAGTGTGCTGTTTTGATATGGGCCACATCTTGTTTGCTGCATCACCTGAGGAGCCTGTGATGTCCATGGCTTTGAGGTTTCTGCATTTGATGACCGTTAGGGTCATCCTGCCCGCTGTGGGGAGGTAGCACAACGAGTACATGATCTCTCCCAGGTCAACACTCTCCTGGACCAAAGGGAAACAAAACCATAGCATTAGCACTGCACATGTTTAAAGCTCAAAACAAAAGTATGTGATATCTCTTCCTTTTGAGGTTTCTTCTTCAATCAGTCACAAAGTTGTGAGGTCCAGATATTTTTACGGTTTCTACAACTGAAAACAGCTAATATATTTAAATGGAAAATCCATTATATATGTACCACATTTAAATATTTAGTAGATGCTTTGCATGGTTTAGTCAGTACTATTTTTGTAAAGTGTCTCTATTTATGTATGTGAACCACTTGGGCAGCTTGAAGGAACTGTGTGGGCGTTTGGCTGATTGGATGCATTCTCCCAGAGGCATTTGAATAATGCATTGAGATCAACCTGCCATTTGACAAATTCACTGTGACTAATTTTTGAATGTTTATTCTTTCCTCATACACATATCCCCCATAAGTCTCTATCACTGTAAATAGATGCATACAAATATTTTTCTAATCTCACCGTGGTTGCTGCATGGATATCCTTCCACACCACAGCCTCGCGGGAGAGGTCAGAGAGTTCAAAGAGGTTGTCCACCACGACTTCACCGATCATGTCATGACTGGTAAAGCGATCAAAGTCATAGACACTAAAGTGCAGCTTACGGTTGCACAGCTCATCATAGGCCACAGGGAAACAGAAGCTCTCATCAAAGGTAGGGTTGAGGTTTTTGCGGTGGACTCTGGTTTGGTACTTTTTCTTCCTCTCGGGTAGTAGATAGATCTTCACATATGGATCAGATGTACCTGTAAAGTCTTTAGCAGGCAGGTCTAAAGCCTTCAGTATCCTCACCACCAGAGCCTGCTCCTCATAGTCATATCTGAGAGAGAAGCTGAGTTTTCCACAGGTCTCCACAGGTGGCTTTCCCTCATCCTCTGAGTCCACTGACTTCTGCTTGTACAGTTCTGGTTTGATCCGGCCAATACTTGCTGTGGAGGACTGTCGTAGTGGTACCGTGTCCATACTGAAATCCACACTAGTCACATTCATCTGACGGGGAAGGTGGCGTCGGAAAGAGTTGTGCCTGTGAAAAGAGTTAGGATGGATCAAAACGTATGCAAATAACAGCTAAATGCTTTGCTTGACCCTATAATCGTATAATCACACACAAATTGGGCAAAAATGACCACTGCCAATGAGAGGTTGAATGACAGTAGGTATATCTTGAAAACGAGATGCAACAAGTTAGCATTTTGTCCTGAAAGCTGATGTGTTGGATAAAAGACAAGCGGAAAACACGAGAATTTTAGTGAATCAATAGCAGCTGTTTCACAGTCGACATTAGTGATTATCTGTGGCCAATGATCGAAAGTGGTCAGACAGGAAGTTGAGCTGACAATAAAAGCAGTCTATGTGCAAATACTGGCTGAATAATAATTGAAATATTTGTAAAATAACAGATTTACTAGTCAAACATAAATTCTAGCCGTAAGAAAGAAAACAATGCAAAACATTCACCTGAAGAATATTCCACCTCATCTTGAGGACACAGCTGTTTTTGACTCACCAATATTGTCACCTAGCAACAGACCCTACCCCCTCCTTTTTTCTGACCATCAAAGTGATCAGAAAAGTAAGTGCTCGAACGCTACACAACAGAAAATCACTCTAATGAATACTTGGAAAACTGGTTCTCCTATAGTTCTCAAGTAGGCCATGTTGTTCTACTTTATTCAACATTTATTAACCCTGATTTGAAGATTTGGGATGGACAATCTATCACAAACCCATTTCACAATCTGAGTCAGTCCACTGTAAACATAAAAATATTTCTTGTCTTTTTATTAAGGAAAAAAAATACTAACTTAGTTTTTAGATAGCTTTACCTTCAGAGTTAATCAGTTCATATTTCATTCTTATTATACTAATGGACATGTCTGAAATTAGCACTCTGAAGTGACTCCTTTTTAAAGGTAAAAGACAAATCTCATCAAAATCACAATACTTGTCAGAATTAGATTTTTTTCTAACATTTTCTAAAATCTAACAAAGATAAACTTCACTGTGCTTTACTTGCTTTATTTTTTAAAGAAAGAAACCTTCTCTTGCAGGATTGAAATTGTTAAAAGCATTTTGTGGTAAATACGTTTTTGGCATTATAAATCTCCTACCACTTGGATTTTTCTTGTAGACATGTTGTGGAATACTTAGCCTGTCTAGATCACTGCAGGTGGGAGTATTACGTTGAGCTCCTAGTCAGAGAAGAATTGAGTGAGGTATCAGTAACAGCTTTGAGAGGGGGGCCTGTGCCATGTTCCACTGTGACAGTTCCTGTCCCACAGCCGTGCTAATTATGGACATTCTGTTTCAAACACTGCACTGCAAAACAATGAAAAGCCACAGCTGATTGTTTAATTACTAGGGTCGCTTCCTTTGGTTACCATAGCAGCTCAAGTCACGTGTACAGATGATTATGGGCTTGAAAGTGAAGCCAGGAGGGATGCGAGGCTGCACAATGGAGAACCCTCTGTTTTCACCGTCAGAGCACAAGGCAGACAACTTTATGTGTAACAGTCTATTATGGCTCAGCTGGTTCTTTATTTACTCATTTGTATTGTATGGTTCTAACTGCGTACATAAACGTTTTACTCATGTGCCAGGGTCTCAAGATTGCTAAAGGTGCACTTTATGTAACTGGTGGGAGGTCAAGATACCAGCCTGCCTCCATGGAAATGTTATTTCTTTGTCTGGAATGTTCCACAGTATGGCATTAAACTTTTTTTTTTCATTACAGATGTTTTTAATGCTCACATGTCACCTGCTTGTCTCCATGGAATCAGTTAATGGCCTTCATATTACTTCATGTCATGTTTCAAATTATGTAAAATAAAGGTCATTGAAATTAACGAATTTAAAACTAAATATTCAAAGTCTTATCATGTCCAGACCCCTGTCACATAATAAGTCAGGATCATGTCATACGTAGATGGAGTAATAGGTAAAGTACAATCAGTCAAACTGTTGGTTGATTCTACGTTTACTTATTACCTACCACAACTTTATCCAGATCAACCCTTCGTCACTTTGCCACCACAAGGCTCAATTATTATGAATGTTTGTATGTATTAATATGTATTGCCAGATGTCAGATGTTGAATTGAGAGCATTGCCAACATGGACTGTACGATACTGATGACGCCGTACCTGGACGAGGAGGTGGGCTCAGTGGTTTGCCTCTGGATCTTGCTAGGCTGGCTGACCTTCTCCCTGGGCGCAGTCCTCAGGTCTGCTGGGATATCTGGGGACGTTTGACTAATCTTCATGGCAGCCTCTTGAAGTTTGACGGAGCAGCGCCCATTGGCCTTCACCTCCAGAGGGTATTTCTTCTCCATCTCCACCACTTTGTACTCTGGTGTGTGGACAGGGTTGGGGGCCGGAGGGGCCTCAGTGAAGCCCACATGTAGAACATTTTGTGTTTGCGTGGACAGAGTCTTGTTCCTCCAGATGGGCCAGCACAGCTTCCAAAAGACAAAGAGAGACACTACCAACAGAGCGAGACCACAGAATCCCACTACCACAGCAAGAAGACTGATGGAGATGTCTACACAGAGCAGCAGGACCACAGACAGACAAACAAGTGAAGCAAGCAGGAGACAAGTAACAAGACCAACATGCAAGGAGAAAGAGAGAAGGAAGCTGTGAGAAGGAGGGGGCAGCAAGTACATTTTATATATGTCCATTATTGTATCTATTCTTATTTTTATTATGTTTTTATAATTTGGCTGTATATTATCACTGACTTAAATTTATTCCAATAAACAGGTTTCAGAGGCTGCTTCTATCCGCTTTAAATTCCACACCACCAATTTTAAAAGTCACCTCTGAGGCGCTGCTGTGATAGGTCCGTTTCTGCTGAACAGAGAGCACCAGCTGCTCAACTCAACATGAAAGCATCAAGTGCTTATTTAAGTTATGCCGAATAAACTAATGACTAATGAAGAACAGGAAAGATATAATAGAGATAAGAATAAGATAAGGCAATAAAAGTTTTAGTCCATATTTACCTGCGTGTCCTCTACCCAGAATATTACTCTCCAAAGGGAATATATCCGAGCATCTTTCACGGTCCACGTGTCCAGTCAGACAAAGTTCTGTAACGATCTGGAGAGCCCTTTGGCACAAAGTGATGCTGTCATCCGTCCGCACACTCATGTCTCTCCTGTTAAGCCATTGCACTCCGGCTGATCCTGGAGGGCGGCGGTCCATTTGTGCAGCGGTCACTTGCCGCAGAGAGCGGTCACAGGACGCAGCGCTGAGAGCATCTCCACTTGATCCATCAGCAGCGCGCGCCGAGGAGCAACTGGTCTCACGCTCACTCAGAGCAGCAGCAAAGCCAAGCGCTACATTGGCTCTGAGAGCGAAGTGGCTGCTTTTCCCACGACGTGTTCTTTAATGAGTTCAGTGGCGTGCCGCTGGAAACGATTGACTGTACGCGTGTAGCCCCGCCCCCGGAGCCGCGCCGAGCCACAAGTGTCAACTTGACACTTGTTCTCCTCGAGCTGTTGAGGCGCTGCGAGGTGTGGTTCTGCACATAAAAACTCAAACACATCTCCTTTTTATTTATTTTATTTTTAGAATTATTAAAAATATGACCGCTGCCTATATTTTGGGATCAATTGAGAAAATAAAATGTTATTAATAGTGTCCCAGAGGGTTTGAAACATCAGCTATCAAACATGTCGGATATGAGCTGTGCTCTGGTAAAATGAGCCATATGTTCAGGTAAAATAAATGAGATGCACTTCAGGTAAAAGTTGAGATATTTTGACAAACGTGTAAAACGTTACATGAGCACCAAAGAGTGCAATATTTACTCCCGGCTCCCGTTGTATGGGGCCGCGTGTAGATTCTACTCAGTCTCTTCTGGTGCTCTTTCCTCCACAGCGCACTGTGCAAACCAAACCCAGTGCTCAAGGCTGTTTTCTCCAGTTGTAGAATGTGCACAGCCTAAAAATATCAGGAACATTGTGCAGATGGCTGCCTAAGGCCCATAGACACTGGGAACCAAAAGTCAGCCCCATGGGGTTTCCACGACGGTAACAGGCAGTAGAAGATTGTACATGTTTTTACTAAAAACTCTGCTGTGTCGACAACTGTTTTAAATCATGATTATAGCTGTAATAATTCTGAAAGAAGCAAAAGATTTGACAAAACACAGACAACAAGCGTGGTGCTGCACTCTGTCTATAATGTATTGCTTTACTTCCCAACAACTGGGCAATATTATGTTGATAAACTTCCATATATTCACAATAAATTCATTTTAAGGCAAGACACTGCAGGTGAATAGAAAAAAATCTTAAATTTAAAGATTAATTTAAGATTAATTTGAAACTTCTCCTGTAGTTTACTCACATAAATGTAAGAAAAAAAATGTATTACAAGTTTTTCATCATGTCATGTTTTCATGTAGAAATAAGGCATTTTATTTGTAAAAATTGCCAAAAATACACATATTTGGGACATTTAAATCTGAAAAATGAACAGAACCAGGTTAACATTTTTTGGCTAATTTATACACTTTGCAAAAAAAAGTTCAGAAGGAATTTTTAATATCTTAATTCGTTTTTAAGAAAACTAAATTGGACTGAAAATTGTCCTAAAAATTCAAACTTTGCCTAATTTTTTAACTTAAAACTTCAATAAATCAGTTTTAGAATCAGACATCAAAAAATCCTTCTGTACGTTTCGTCAAGATCTTGTTGAGTCCAAGACTGTAAAGTTTGGTGTGTGTGGGTCCCGAGGGGAGAAAATGCATTTTTAAAAAACGGCCTTTGAACTTACAATGTCCCATAGATTTCTATGGATGAAGTGAATTAAATGGAAGAATAAAACATCTTTAAGAGCCGATTGGACCAGTTTGTTGTTTCCACATGAAAGCCGATATGTTGATAGAGCAAAACTAAAAAAAAAAAAATAAAAATAGTTTTGCCTGTAGTGTCTCGCCTTAACCAATTACAAGATAAAAAACCTAAATATATGCTAAAAATCAACTCCTTACTTCATATATATATAAATATAAAGGGGATGAGATTGGGGAAACTTGGAGCAAACTGTCAAGAGCCGGATTCAAACTCACAACGCTGCGAGTTTGCTCACATGGAGCAAACAAAAAAGGCATTTTGTTTTTAATTGTTAATTGCCATGGCAATGCCCATTTTTCATCACTCTGAAATCCATGGAGAGAACTCAGCACTGATGGACCACACTTAACATCATACTTACAGAGTTTTTGCTGACTTCATAAAGCATATGTCATTGAGGTACTGCTTGTCGTGAGGATTACGTTTTTCCTACAACCTGTAGCATTGTTTCTTGTATTTGAGCCACTCTGGCGTGGTCTGTTTGTGCTTCTGTGTTATAAGACAGACAGTGCAGTGTCGCAGGCCTGTACAGTGGGGTAATGTTCATGAACTGTGTGACCTGTCTGAAACAAAACAGCACAAATACACAGCAATAATTGGTTGTATCAGAAACGATCTGAATGCCACATCTACACAAACAGATTTAAACACACTGTTTGGACCACTTGGAAAAAAATAGTTTTGCCTTTTCATTGATTCAGTAGCGTTGTGTTTGTTTTAATAAAAATGTTACATGAATTCACCACACTGACACTTATTATATTAGACTTCCCGCTCAGTGTCGACATTTTGGGAAACTTTGCAAGTTACACACACTTCAAGACACAATAATATCATGGATGTGTTCTGAATATTATTAGTAAATTTGCTCCAATTAATTGAGTCTTGGTCTTTTGCAAATTTACTGTAACTTTAGAATAATATAATTGTTTAAATAAAGAGCTAAGAAAACGTTTGAGTTGTTGTTGTGTTTGTAGATTAAATGTTTAGACCTTCTGCTCACAGTAATGACCTTTTAACAAGCAAATGCACAATTTCCCGACAGTGTGATAATGGACAATGGGAGTTTGAGAAAAAGTATGATTGATAGTGGACCAGTTAAAAGCACATCCCTCATTGACCCCCTGCTGCAGCTCTGATTTAATGGCGGCTCCTGATAGCTTTTCGGTTTAATTAGGCCATTTAAAGGTTAACTGCCAGGACTTCGCCCACAATCACCGGCTACCCATCTTTCACTGCTCCATCTACAATCGTCAGGTAACGTTTAGTGTTCAGACAGAAGACAATATGCACTATATTGGTTAAAAATCTTTTTCTACTTCATTTTCAAGAGCTTTAGTATATGGACCCATCACTGTCTACGGGCTTTGCAGACATCTTTTTGGTGAGCTATAATGAAATAGTGTGTTTAGATCATGAGCTTTTATGGCTCCCACAACTATAATGTAACAGTCCATGTGAGAGCCGCATATTAAATGCGTGTGTGTTACAGTGTGCTCCTGTGTTGAACGCATCAGTGTCAGCCTCACAGAGTGCTCTCACTGGGTTGTTCAGAACAATAACCACGTCTTGCTGCGACTGAGGACCCCTCAGGTGAACTCATTATCTTATCTTGGAGGTCCTTAGTACAGACACAGACCAGGGCACCAGGCATATCTCAGTGCGCACAATCCAATTACCTCAACTTATTATACTTAGAGGAGGCACATTTCACATTCCTGGAAGACTATATACTATAAAACAGAAAAAAAATGTTATTTAACGTTGCCAGGAGCTGTAGAGGCATAAAAAAGCACTTTTACAATTGCTCCCCAACAATAATTATAATAAAATTATATTACATTCCTTCGGCAGATATGCCGAGTCATATGCATTGGAGAAGACAGGATTAAAAACTAAATGCAATAAAAACATGCTATTGATATTGATACAAGTACATCACTCAAGGCTTTAATAGGAGGCATTTGTAGTTGAAGGTCCACTATGTAACATTTCTGGTCAGTCATCTCTTTATCTCCATTCAGATGTTATTGCTATGCCATGAATGTTGCAGTGTGGCATTAGACAGACAAACAGGTGAGGCAAGTCGGCTAAGATACAAGACAGATCTGTGGAGAAACAACACTCACACACAGCATGAATTAATGTTTTACTGGGTATTTCTGAGCAAATTAAAACAACATTCAATTCAAATCTAAATACCATACATTTAGATACACATGATGCTCAGAAAAGTGACACAGTGCACTTTTAATTTAGATGTAACTTAATTTATAATGCATCAATGTTCAACTCCATAAACAATTATATATATAATATATATATACAGTAAAGTGTGAAACTGAAGGCAACATGGTATTTTTTTATATTGTTGTTATTGTTTGTAATATTGTTCATTGTCCTTGACAAACTAGGTGATTGTTGAATATTTAGTATAAAGCAACACCTTTATTTTACTTTGGACTCCTCCTGTAAAGACATCTACCTTCTCCAGATGGTGAACACTGGTTGAGCTGTTGTCATGACTACCAGGATGTTGAATGTTGGGCTGGACTGGAGAGACTTCACTCAAAGCTATAATTAAACATCGTTTGCACAAACCATTGAGGGATCCTGTCGATAACTGGAACTTTTGAACATAGCAGGGATATTAATGCAACCACCTATTCTTAAACGTATTCTTTGAATTCTATAACCTTTAGAGTCAAGGAGCGACAAGCAAGCGTAATCTTCATTCCAGTAAATACAGAGGGTAGTGTGAAAATTGGCAGAATACTATATACTAAAGCTCCATGTTGTCTTTTTCTAAGTCTAAGTATTTGAAAGATATTTATTGAAGCGCTCATAGAACAAATCATCACAAAATGTTGACTTTATAGTCACAACAGGCCATACTCATGTGAGACAGACAGAGGGCTTTCGGAAGGTAATCCTAGATAAAGTCACACGGACCAACAACTTTATTAGAAGCTGGGGGTTCATTTGACAGCAGACATCTGAACAAACAGGTGGACAGCGGTGAGGTATCGAGCGCCATGAGATAGTCTATCTCCACTGACAACCCCCACCAGGCCTGTAATCTGCACCCACGCACCAAACAGGATTGTAAATTAAACCCCTTTTGTTTACCATTTTATCTTCCTCATTTTAGTCCTTTCCTTCAAGGTTATTTAAAGAGCTAAAAGAAGCAAAATCACGTCTTGGAGGTGAGGCTGCAGGAAAAGACAAACCACTGCTATTACATAAGACATAGGTGTTGAGTTACGTAACGGGTGAAAAGAGCAGTACCAGCGGTGATGGACAAACACCGCAAGGAAAAGCCAGACAGCCATTAGAGATAATGGTGTGATTGACAGAATTTCACATCCTATTATTTAAGTGTCTGGAGTGCTCTCTGTGAGTTTACCATGAGTCACTCATAAGAGCAAAACTCAAGCTGTAAAAATCAATAAAATGTCACTGCTTTGGTAATATTGCTTATTTCTTGCCCGGGTCATGGCTTTTATATTGCTTATTTTGCATCAACACTTCTCTTGAAATGAAGTTTAATGAGGGCAGCACCTTTCCAGCCAAAAGAAGAAAGCATCAACTTAGGCAAATAAACAATTCAAAACATTTAGCAGCGGCAAAGTTTAAAATGTGGAAACGTTTGAGAAAAAGTGCAGCAAACTCTGCTTTATTAAACAACTTTAATGACAAAGTAACGAGTGAATACAGGCTGTTAACTTATATACAGTTTTTGGGCATTAACAAAAATAATTCAAGACAGGGCATGTTAACTTTCAGACAGCAGACTGGGTAAACAGCATCAGAATAAACCCTTTCTTTCCTTTAAAGGGTCAGGAAAAGACTCCTCATGTCTATCACTAGGACAAAAGGCCAAATCACAGCCTCTGCACTGTAATCACAGTCAGCACCGACAAGCGCCCCGTCAAGACCTATCTGTTTTCAGAATCACTTTCTGTGTGGGGCAACAGACGAAACACATCACCAACACAATATAAGCACAGAAAATCTATGACAAATGATACAGATAATACACAAATAGGTTACATCTTCACAACATTTTTTCAGTTTTAAATTTTTGACAAATTTTGAAATCCTTGATGTTTGTTTTTATTGTCATTTTCAAAAGTTCCAATGTCCAATGTCCAAAGCACATTTTGGACAGTACAGCTGATATTGTCTGTTTTGTTATGACATTTTTCTGTAGAGGTAAAACAGTTCTGAAAAAGCATTAAATACAGGAGTTTATATTCAAGATTGGGTCAATTTACTTACTTAATCCTAAATTTTGTAAATCCATTGCCCTTATAACAGTTTGCTTCTGTTTTTGAAATAAATTCCTTTTTTCGAAAAAGATCTTTTCATCTTAGCATTACCATTATGAGACAAAGCTAATGTCTATCGAAGAGGTCTACATTTTCGGCTCGTTTCTCTCTTTAAAACCTTCACTAAAGTCTATGAGGCATTTTAATGTGGTGCAAAGCAACCAATAACCTTGTTCCCCCTTGAGCGGATTCACACACTGCAACAGAAAGTGCTCTACAAAGGATGATTTAAACCCTGTGAGCAAAGGACTGTATCTTCATCGAGGATACATTTGCAGCATTATCCCTGTAACGCCCCATTAATGCTTAATATGGTCCTAGCTAAATGTCTAGCCTCAACCACAAAGGAAAACAATGGTTCGACAATTGAAAGTATCTCACACTGAGGTTATGGTTGTTAATAACGTCTCTTTAACATTATATAAAGTTGCTGATTTGCTCATATGGAGGGCTGCTAATTCTGTTAGAGACACAAGTGTCATTTCCTTTCCCCCATGTACTGCTTGTTGAGCCTCTATTGCTTCAAATCTAACCTTTAAACACAGAAGCAGTGTTGCCCTCCTGGTTAGCAGCGTGTTCTCCTGCTGCCTTAAAGGTTAATAGATTTCCCGCCTCCTTGCGCATCGAAGGGGAGCCTCAGCCAGCCTCAGATATGGGCCTTGTGTAAAGATGACAAGAAGATGACATGCTTTTAGAATAAGCTTTGTTTTCACATAACATTCTGTCAATCATGCACCATTTGCGCCTGTAAAAGGTCTTATTTAAATGCCAAAAGTACTTCGTCAAGTATGGATGTCTAGAATCGTGTTTCTTACAGTTGAAGCATCCAGGGCTTTTCTAGTGGTACTTGGGACTAGTTTAGACCAGTTTTAGTCTATATATGCAGTAACAGTCTAAGTGACTCTGGTTGTCACTACTGGTTATGTTTTGGTTTTTACTTGTGTTATTCTTTCACACCTGCACCTTGTCCGGCTTGTGTTCTGCTTCCCATTTTTTGCTATTTACATTCATTTAGTTTGGTTAGTCTTGTTTGGTCATGTTCAGGCCTGATTTAGTTTTGTGCAGTATGTATTACGAATAGATTTGCTTAATTAATCCTTAAATCTGTACTTCAGGTGTAGATAATGAGTCCCAAGAGTTAGAGGTGGTGCTAATGAAAAGACAGAGGAAAAACTACTTTGAGCATTTGTAGGAGACCAGGACCAGGATAGTACTTGGGAGAGACAAATATTTATGGTATGTTAACGGATTAGAACAACTGGTCTCAAGATTTTTATTTTGGTCTTTTAAAGAGTGTGGGTCTTTCCCTGTTGCAGCCATTAGAGCTCTGAACCAAAAAAAGAAGTGTGAATTAGCTAACCGAAGATCTGAGCTGGAACTGATGAGGTCAAATTGATTTCTCTGTGGGGATCAGCGATGTCAGTGTTGCATAAGCATCTTTCCTCTGTGACTCAAGTAAACAAGACATAATATTGTATACAAGCAATTGGTAGTGACAGGGTCAGATAAGTGCCTGCCTGCTGGGAACCAAAGAAGAAAGACACCCACAGGTTATAGTTTGACTGGACCGCATTGTTGACAACATGAAGGAACAAAGCACTTTGTCAAATGAACAACACACATTGAACTGTCAAAAAAAATCCACAGAGTTTAGTTCGCGTTACATGCTGTAATCAGATACACAACAACAACAACAACAACAACGGCAAAATAATGTCCAACTTCAAATCCCTTCATTCAAATAAGTGTATTGATTTGCTGAGATCCAATTTGCAACTTTCTTGATAAATATATCCCCTGGAGAAATACAGCGGGAACACAGACTTTTTCTCAGATGTACTAATGGAACCGTTTGCCCTTCTTAACCCAATGCTTTGAAACATATGATAGATATTTTTAACTCCCCTAGCAATGTTCTCGCTGGTGCAGCCGGTGTATTCATCACTGAAGGTCAAGTTTAAATGAAAAAGCGAAGTTCAGTGAATGTAGAAACGACACTAGTTTATGATTCATTGCATGGGCTCAACAATATGAAAACCACAAAGCGTTAGCAGGAGACACATTATTGTTAGATGATTCAAAATACCTGACACCAAAATAAAACCATGACTAACTGTGCTCTTCTGCTTGATATTCCTGTTTCCTGATGCATATAGTTGTTGACTGAGCAGCAGAAAACTTGATTCAGCCGTTGATGTGACAAATGTAGCGTTCATCTGAGCAGTCCCATTTATTAGCCCAGAATGTGTTGTGGCTGTCTCCGCTGAAGCCTCGCTGATTAGAGACCCCTGCTCTGTCTATTGTAACACCCCTCTGTGCTCATAAATCCAGAAGAATCCATGAGCGCATTCATTAGGGCATTGTCAGTGTCACTTTTACAAGTCGAGCTCCCAGGATGACAACGGCAGTCATTATTCTGTCACACTTAAAACCGTTTCTCTATGGTGTTATTCTAATTCATTTCAATACCAATTATAAATATTCAAACCACACATGTTGAAACAAAATATTACTAGAGCAAATTACATGTTGTGTCAGTGTCTCTTATTATCATTATTTGGCAGTGGGAGAAAATGTGCTCCGTTATATGCTAAAAATGTACACAGTTACAAGTCGTACTGTTGTCAAAATTTAAGTAAAAGTTAAAATTATGCATGAAAAAAGTACTAGTTACTTTTCAACGGGGTTAAGTTTTAGATCAATCTTGATTTTAAATATAGTTACTTACACTATGTTGGAATTATACTCAATTGCAAGAGTATGTCAAAAAAGTACAATTACATGTCAACTGGTCTATAACAGTAACGTGAGCGTCTGTAATTAGAAACGTTCCCCTCTGTAATATATGTTTTCTGTGTGTGTTTTTTTCTGTTTTTATGAAGCAATAACAGCATCAGCATCGTTCCCTTGTCTGATCTCTGTTTGTTTAGGTTTGTGATATTTGGATGTTTTTGTGTTCACATCACTGCTGAAGTAATCCCAGTTTCATCATTGACCTTTAATGCCTCTTTGAGCACAATCCCTCTGGACATTACTGGCAAAATAAAAAGAATTAGTGTTTTGAAGTTGAGTCACAACAATCTTCGCTATATTTACTGACTTTTGCACATATGAAACATTTATTATTATGTTTCAATAACTCTACTAAGACTCTACTAATAAATAAGACAGGATGAAGTGAGATATTGTATGTAGACATGTAACAAATGGTGTTGCATAAAGACCAAGTCAGACTCAGGAGCTATTAAGTTACATAAACATATGAGCACAGCCACATTCAAAAAAAAAAGAAAAAAGAAGAAGAACTAAATAAATCTTGGAAGGTAGAGTCTATTTCAGCACTTGTAATCCTCATAATGGTCTGCAAGACAACAGTGTCAGAACATTGTTAAAGGAGTTATAAATAGAAATAATGAGGCCTGTTGAACAGGATCACATGCGTGTGACCTGCAGCCGAGGCTCACTGTGTCGCTGTCACATATCACTTAAGAAAAGTTTGTATGCAGAGAAACTTGTCTCAAATTATAAACATGATTATGTCACAGAGATTGTGTGAGTAAACCCTCACAGAGGCTCACAGATAGTGTTACAAACACAAAATCCATCACTGTAAGTGAAGCGAACGTATTTATGTTGATGTGATGGCATGACATCCTGCTGTTTAGGTTAAACACTGTGCTATACATACCCTTGAGCAGTACTTGAACATCAGCAAATTAAATCAGTTAATTACAAGGAATTTATAGCAGCACAAATTTAGTAGCTCTATGTCATGGTTTTCATTTAAATCCAACCGGAATTAGAAAATCTATGTTTCTAATTGTTCAATGGGATATTGTCCATTGTCCCTTACTGCAACTTACTTACAAAACTTGTTAATTTCTTATTGACTGAATGTAAAAAGTGCAATATTCAATTCTAGGGTTGTCTTGTGTTTTTGTGTTATCACAGTAGGATAAATGATAACTTAAATTTGTATTAATATTATATTATTTAAAATGTGTTTGATTGCAAAGTAACATGAGAGTTTTTACTGTAGACAAGGATTGAATGATTTATAATCGTATACATGTATCCTTAAATCCAGAGAAAGACAAATGTCAAATATGAGGAAATTCATTGTTTATTGAAATGAAAAGTCAATGAAATGTATATTAATATAAAGTGACATTCAAAACAGCAGAAGCGTGTGGGCGAGGCAGGCCCGGTGATGTGCTGTCATACCACTGAACAGCTATAAAAGGAAAAGCCAAAGGGGACTTCACTGTGCATCGACAGGCTGCCACTGATGTGACAATGTGGACCTGCAGCTCAGCTGAGTGAAAGAACCACTGACCCCATGCTCTGTTTCAGACTATTCAGCTGTAGATTTAGAATTGAATCATTTGATGAATTACCTTCTCCTTTTGGCACCAACCATGTTTTGCTGCCGTGTAGGCTTTTAATGTTTACATACTGCAATCCCAAGTGCTGTTACTCACCAGAGAACCCCATTTCCCAAATCACCTGACTGTGTGTTTACATTTTAAACAATTCAAGGCTACACTGCCAACAATAGAACAATGTGCAAGGTGAACAAGTATTTTACAGTTTCTAAAATGTATGTATATATTATATATACTGACTGTATGCATTTATGTGAGTAACTGACAAGTGTGCCCCCCTAGCTAAGACCCATAGTTACCTCTAATCTAATTGGAACAATAAAACGCCAAGAACGTGGACACTGTGCAGAAAGGGCCAGAGCCCTTGGACATCTGCAGGACTATGCTCAAGGTGTTCTATGAATCCATGATGGCCAGTGCCATCATGTACACTGTGTCAGAGAGGAGGATGTTCAAAATCAGGACTATTGTGACTTTTTCCTCCTAACTGCTCCGTAATGTGCTGGTCAGCTGCAAGAGCTCGTTCAGCAATAGACTGTTGTGTATTGTTGTGTATGTTGTGAGTGTACTATATTTTTATGAGCTAAATTGTACCTAGTATCACCAGGGTCTCAGCTGTTGAGAAAGGCAGATACTGATATCAAATGTTTTTGAATGTATTTTTGATAACTGATATTGATATTTCCTCTGCTGATTGGCTCATGTAAACCATTCAGAAACACAACTTATCTCAAACCCCCCTCCTTGAACCGCCACCTTAACGTGGTGGAGGGGTTTGAGTACCCGAATGATCCTGGGAGCTATGTTGTCGGGGGCTTCATGCCCCTGGTAGGGTCACCCATGGCAAACAGGTCCTGGGTGACGGGTCAGACTAAGAGCGGTTCAGAAGCCTCTTATGACGAGTGTTAAATCAATCTATCTATAACATTCCTCTTTTAATCCATAAATAAATACCAAACTATTACATCTGTAAATGTGTCTGTGACTTTGTTTGAAATCCTTGCATTCAGACTTATGGCCTGCATAATAAATGACATCTTGTGAACAGCAGTGTTCCTTTCAGCGCTCCTGTCTGCCCTTGTTCATTGTGTGAGGACATCAGCAGGAATCATGCAGCCTTTCCGTGCGCTCTGTGGTCAGGTGTACTACAGTCTAGACAAGGGATGACCTTTCATTTGACCACTGGCTGCACCAGCAAACGCAAGCCTTGTTTTTTGCATAACGTTATCTGACTGGTGTAAAAACACTGACCTTTTCCTTGCTACAGAGAAAATTATAATCGTTTAGTGCAGACGGAATAGTTCAATCCTTTACATGAAAATCAAAGCGTAACCACTTGTGCAATGTGGAGATGTTTTTTGAGACAGCACAATCAAAATATGATACAGTTTCTATGTTTTCAGCACTTCAAAACAAGGACAGGGCTACAATTATCAACATAAAAAGTTTGTCACAGTACAGTGCACAAATGTAATGGATAAAATGAGAAAGACAGTCTGTGATATTGATTGTACACTGGTTTATCCCTTGATAGGTTTGCAGGAGGAGGAGATTTATAACAGGGTTACTAGCTTCCACATCTCTTTTGTTTGCATTGAACAACATTCAAAAGAAATTTTCTGTTTATTTACACGTTTAAAGTTAAAGATCTTTCTGTATTATTCAACTTTTTTCTAAGTTTATGGTCAGATGACTCAAGAAAATAAATCATGAACTGTGGAGTCCACTAATCTGTCTCTATGAGTTGTTAATGTGATTGGTTATAGTCAGACAGACAGAGCAGTGTGGGCTCAATATAAACATAATTACATTGTGAGTGAAACAGTGCACGTCTCATAAGTGAGACCAGGGCTGACTGTGACTGCTCCATCCACTGAGGGGACAGTCCTGGGAGGAGAGAGCGGTTTTTTGTTTCAGGTTTACCCACTTAGAGCACATTATGCACAAGCTAATTGTGTGAAGGATCACGATTAAGGCTCGCATCAGCTGTCACTCCACAGTTGTCACTAACCAATACTAAGCAATAACTATGGCAATAGACAGGGACTGGTGTGGGATCCATTCTGCCTTTCAATTATGACAAATGTTCCCAGGATCAAAATGGAAAATAAGTTTGGTATGAGACTGTTAGATAAGTACTTATTTGGCGCATAAGACAACTTGATAAAGTACTTTGAAAAACATGCTTTAAGGAAATATATGGATATGGTTTTAGTACCCGTTTATAATGTAGTTCCAAGCTGTTGTTTGTTGATTAGGCTGTTGATTTTAGTTCAAAGGACATTACAATAACACACTTATAGTATATTGTTTATATTTTATCCATAACATAGAGATGTGGCACATAAAGCAGAGCTGTGTTTTGTCAAAACAGCCAAACAGCTATCTGATTCGGGTTATTCAAAGACTGTTGCGATAAAAGCTCAAGTGCAATAACAACAACAGCTGATAATAGATGTAGACTGAGTTGAAACAATTGGTCAAATGAAACACTGACTGTGATTGTTTTTTTTAAATTTATGTTCTTCCAATGCGAAACACTTCAGAACATCGGTCAAATCTGTGTCCTGAAATGGCCAGAGATTGCAGCAGAAAACACTGGCTGCAGGGGGATATTTCTGAGCACAAACTGTCCTCCATGGCAGTCCATCTTGTCTGTTTATGATTGTTTGTGCCTTGATAATCTAAAGTACTGAGACGAGTTCAGTCTGCAGCCGCCTGTTGCTAGGTTTCCCTGCGCAGTACCTGGCTCTACATGAAGCCAGCCCATTTCTCTGAGAAACTCTGAGTTCATCCATACACCTGACAGTATGGTGTGTACATTGCTCGTATGTCTTGCAGTTGTTTAGCACATTTTTCCTAAGCAAATGGATAATGGAAGCCATCTAAAAATGTTAAAATTCAAAAATACATTAGTGTATGTGTTCCTATTTGCTTACATTATATACATATACATTATACACTACATGACATACTTTTTTGTAATGATTGCTATGTAACCAACAAAATACATTGCAAACTATATAATGTGTAACAAACAGGGAAAACTGGTTTAAAAGATACACATTACATGTTTAAGATGTATTTTGTTAGCAGAGCATTCATGTCTTGTCTCCATAAAGTGCTTTTTTTGTTTTGTTTTAAACCTTGCTGCAGCAATGATGCGGAAAATAAATGATGATGGGCTTTGGGGACAGCACACAGGGAACCCTGGTAAATGTCACTACAGACAATCATGTCTTTGCTTCACGCGACAAATGATTTAGTGACGGAAAATCACTGTGTAGCTTGTCATCTCATAAAAAACAGGTTCTTTCTCATAGGGTATTGCTCACAGCAATGTGCAACCTAAAGCTGTCATACTTAGAGTCAAGAAGCATGTTAAGTCCATCAGTAGATGTAAGGAGCAGTGTGAGCACAGCACAGCGCCCGGCGGGGACCCACCTCCAGATTTTATGCTCATCTTGGATCTTAGAGGACTTTATATATTGTTTATGTTTTGAGTTGACTGGGGAAACCAGAGTACCTGGAGGAAACCCACTCAGACCTGGGCGGCCCAGGAATCAAACCTGGAAACTGCCAAAAGGTGAAAATTATCAACTTATTTTCTCAGAAAACCAGCAATGTTTTCATTTAATCTGCAATTTTTATTAAACAAATTATAAACTTTACTTTGGCAATTGTTTGACAATTTCTTCACACTGAATCAATTATACTTATTGTGAAAAATGAGGTCTGGAAAACTGTTGTACACAATTGTTATATTAATTGTAGATCCAAATTTCAGTTTATATTCTGTGCAAATAGACTTTGTAGCTCACTTGAAAAATGTCTTAAGTTAGTCCATATCGAGAAGATATGTGGTTGTATTGATTTTGTTTACCTCTTGCACATTTAGTATTAGATACACTGCTGCCCACAACACTATTACCCACATTTTACCTCCTCAATGCCTTTCCTCTGCGTACAACAGTCACATTTGCTCCCCACAGGGAACACAGTTCTTATTATTAGCCTGTTGGTGAGAGGGGTAATTATGGGATGTCAGCAGGTCCTCTGTGGCTGATGGACACAACTATTTGTGGTGTGTCCCTTTCTTCATTGCACAACATGCACTCACGGGCACAGGAGATGTGAGGGATGAAAAAGCTTTCAACAACGTCACGATTTTCAGTGGGCCATGTTTGGCCTAGTACCCATGGCAAAACATTTTAGCATGTTACACAGATGTCAGGTTCAATTAAAAACAAAAGCTGCCTTTCATGCAAACACAAACAGACTTGTTCAACATGTAAGGGGTGGTTATTGCTGACACACAGGCCTGTAGTGAGGCTTTTGCGAGATTAACTTTACTGAAAGTAGGTGACGTGACGACTCCTGACAGTTTGTGACAGAAGAAGCACAGAGCTGGTCACTTATATCTCCATACGGCTCAGGGAAATGGTCTTTTACACAGAAAAATATTCACTCACTCACCCTTAATCACAGCTGAAAGAGCATTTTCTTCTAAACTCTCAGAACCCTAATCAAATGGAGCCACGATTCCACAAGACTTCTTCAAGTGCTCTTCTTGATTAAAAGAAACGCCTTGGAGTGATTCCAATAGGACAAAGAAATAGCCAATATTTGATATTGTCCAACAGGATTTAGTCAGGAATCCTATTGAATTTATTTTACCTTATTGGATTCTGATAGGACATGGTAAAATAGTAGTAGCAAAATAGTTCCCATGAATAAAAAATAAAAAATGTATGTCATGCAGTAAGACATCCGCATTCAGCTACTTGGTACAGGGAAGGATCTGGTGGGAACAATAGTAATTTGAGGCAACAAATTAGATTCTATTCTTCACCCCTGTGATCAGATGGGGATCTTATATAAGAAATGAAAAATATTATCTGTCTACATTCCTCGTTAGATCATGGTCAATATCATGAATAGACTAAATAGATATCATTAGAATACTAAAAAGAAAGGGAAAAAGGCGGGCTATTCACAACAGCGCTCACACAATAACTACAACTCTTACGCCATCTACTGGCTGCCCTGCAACAGTAACAGTGAGGCCCAGTTTGTCTAGTTGTCTATTTGTCTATTTTAATGGACTCTTACGTCCTTTGTAAACTGCATGTTACATTTCGAAATTGTACAGCAAATGTGTTTTTTTAACCTCATCACAACCTTTTTCACAATATCAGATGGAAGTACGCGTACATCACGCTTTGATTGTTAAAGAATAGCAAACAAATAAAAATATATAAATGATCATAAAAAGGACCATGTCACCATAAGGGCCTTTTATTTTGACAGAGTTGATTTTACTTTGAAGACGCCGCTTGTTGGGACGCGCAGTTGCTCTTTCACTGTTATTAACTTGACGTCATTCGCTCCAAATGAAGTTTGGGTCAAAACTTCACCAAAGCAGAAACTTGAATGAAACGGACGCGTAAAACGATGCCTTGTTAGAAACCGCTAAATCCACTGGAGTCTGCAAGATCTCTTCGTTTCACTTTCAAACGCGTAAGTTCAAAGTTGTAATATAAAGTGTAATGTAAATTTTTGCCGATTTAGCGACAATTGCTGTAGGGTTAGTTTTGACCTGTTGAGCGTCAGGAGTATCTTTTCACTATGAGAAGGCGTCACTAAAAAAGTTCACATTAGTTAAATTTCATGCCCCTAGTTCTTCTTCCAGATTCTGTTCAGATTTCTTTAACCTTTCAGTCACTCACATTGTCTGCATTGTCTGTGATTTTGCGCATATGTGACAAAAAAAAAAGTTTAGATTGATGGTTGATGTCTGTTTTCAGATTTAGAATCATTTCATTTAGAGCTATTTATTGTTAACTGGGCTAAAATGTACTCAAGACTGCCGTGCTCTTTTTACTGTTATTAAACTTGTTTCTTTCAAATGCAAGATATATTATACTATAGCATAAGTCTTATTTTATTAATTGTTATTGAATCTTACTGAAAATGAGTTATGAGTTGTGCTCTGGACTGGCAAGTTTCCCACTCCACTTCTCATGATGATCTGGCTTCTGGAGCCAGAGCTAAAAGCATAACAAAGGATTTGATTCCCTCCTTAACTGTAACCATATTTGTACCATGGCTGGCTGGCTGCTTTGAGTCTGACATATGCTGTTTACAGTGAGAAGAAAAATGAAGCTGTATATACTGTACATTGTGCACTCATAGCCCCATTATGAACACATACACATATTGTACACAAACACTAGATATATTCTGCAGTAAAAACGTCAGCCTCTGGAGAGCTGTTTTCTCAATTACATTTTCTTGAACCCAAATGTGTTGATTGGATTGGGACCTCTATATCTATAAAGCCTGCATTCTTCACATAGTTGGTTCTGTGCTCTGGAGTATCTCAAGTGAAGGGAGGTGTGATGTATAAGTCATTGTGGTGAATGCATCTGATTTTAATTAAAGTAATCATCTTGCAGTAAAACCGATCCTTCTCTTAGAAATATTGGGCTCTCAGTGATGCCTAAATTACGTTGCATTCTGCTGGAGTTTTCAATTTTAACAGCGTTTTCTTTGTGATGATGAGGAAGCCATTTTCCAGAAGGTGGCAGGAAACGTTTCCCGACAGGCCAGAGCCAAGGTTCTTCCTGGCTCAGAGGATGCATCTTGAATTGCTTTCTCTTTGTTCTACTCATCATTTTGCTCCACAACATTTAAACTTTAGGAGGCTTTGAGGTATAAGAGCTTGCATCCCGTCAATTGATATCAAAAGCTATAATATCCTGGCTTGCAAGGCTTCTTACTCTGTTCCTTCCTTTTTGTCAGGATCATTTCCACTTCCATTGCCTTGAATGTGATATTGCTGGCCCTAGTGGAAAATGTGATGTAGTGTAGTTTGGAGCTGGGTCTGGGTCCTGCTGCTGCCAGTGAGTGTCTGGATGACAAAGAGGTGTTTGTGCACATGCTCAGAGTAGCAACCCAGAGAAATATAATTCTTGTTTGAGCGTTCGCTGTCTTACTTGCAGCTGTGTGTAGTAAATGGTTTGAAAGGTAAACAACGACACTAGGACTGAAGTGGAGTTTGGCTGTCACGTGACTGGCCCCAAAAAGGTTTGTGTCACTTATGGATAAGTGCGTAATCATTCACCAGCAATAGAGGCTAATGTAGTTCATGTGGTAGGTAGAGGTGGCTGGGCGATACAAAATATATTAATTTACTTTTTAAAATATCACGATGACAATATTCAGGCAATAATATGTCAAAAATGAGCCTGTAAATGTCTTAGTTTACCAAACCTAGACACAAACGTCACAAAAGTGCAGAAACCTTACTTGTTTGGTCACATTGTACGTTTCTGTTCTGTCATTGTGCATCATTTTGCAGTCTTTTTAACTGTTAACGCAGATTTTATTAAAAACAATTTACTTGATCGTGGATATTCAACATTTCCATATATTCAAAACGACAATTTTGTATGATGTCCCACCATCAGGGAAAGCCACTTCTGTATCCATTAGGAATAGGACACGATCTCCTGCCTGTAGATCACACAAGATGAAATTCCCTCAAGATTATGACACACCATGGTTTAGGGCTGGGCGATATGGTGATAAAAATCAAATCGCTCGACAACAAACGCGACTCAATGCATCAAAACGCGACTAAAAGCATCAAGAACGTGAGTAAAAGGGACAAAGACAAATGACAGACAAAAGACAATATGACAAACACAACTGAATGTGACAAAGATACGACTAAAAGCGACAAAATTCGATTCAATCGCACTGGTCTGAAAAATCACAATTCGATTAAGCTCTATTATAGACAATAGAAACAATGGAAAAATACAAAGTGAACACGAGTAGTGATACAATCAAAATCATGATCTGGCCCCAAGAAAATCGTGATCATATTTTTTCTCATATCGCCCAGCCCTACCATGGTTATCTTTTTCCATGGCGTTACATTTGGCTTGAATAAAAACACTGGTAAGTACAATTTTTTCTGAGAAGCTGAGTAATATGAAATAAAGTAAAAACTATTAATTATTATTATAACATAATGTCATCTCGTCTCGCTCTTGGAGACCCAATCTTGTGTCTTGTGTCATCTTGTGGCAAATTGTCTCTCAACACATCCGTAGTAGCCCTGATATGGACTGTACCAAGCTGTGCCTACAACTGATTTGAGCTCTGACCACCCTTTACACAAAGACATTTATATAGACAAAAAGAAGGGTGAAGTGTCGTGCCCAAAAACACAAAATGCACTAGTCAGAGCTGAGAATGAAATTGAACAGCATCTGGCATCCAATTTATCCATCTCCTTTGACTGTTTTGAAGATTATTTTATGGCTTTCTATGGATTTCCAAACTCGAGTGGCAAACAAAAGAGTTCAGAAGTAACTTAAGTCAGACTGTTAAGTGCACATCTGTAGCACAGCTGGAAGAGCCGAGCAGTACAATGACCCTGCTGGAGGCGTGTGTATTTTACAAACTGTCCACTCTTTGCCGGTCACTTAATCTCTGACTTCCTGTTTCATTGCGTTGCCCCTCCCCCTTTCGCATCGTTTTCCCTCATGCAGTTACAGTAATACAGTAAAGGTATCTGGCACCCACTGCTCCTTGACGGCACTGAGGGATTGGAATGAATGCAGAGAACAAATATCTGTGTGAGGACAATAAAGTGTACCAAACAGATCTTTACCGCCGTGTAGTAGTTGCGGTGTGTAGATTAAAGTATTGTATTAGTAGTTTTTTGATGACTTTCTGGAATCAGGAACGCAATTTGACCAAACACTTAAACAATAATAAAACATTTTGGCATTTTTACAGTTCTATGTGTTTTTGTATGCAGTAAATATGATGGATTTAGAACTATTACTCTGAGTCTTGTGTCGTAGTGAGTTTAGTTTGTTTTGTTGATGTTGTGGTCTGTTTTAAAGCCTGCAGAGTGTGGGGTCAGAGGTCACGGGGATGTCAGTACCAGTGTTTCAGAGGAAGCCAACTTCAGGAATGCACTTGGAGTTCACTCCCACTGAGGTCTTATCAACACAGCGGCACATATTTTTAAGCTTCTCCATCAATAAAAAAAGAAGTTAATTTTAAAGCACTCAGCACAGACAAAAAAGCAAAATAGTTTGCATTGATTCAGTCACCCCCTGACCAACACATGGTAAAATTGTAATAAACTGAGAGTTTATGAAATTTCTCCTGATATGATTAAATCATACTGTAGGAATTTAAGAAATCTTAAATTAGATTTAAAAAATGATTTTCTCCCTCAGTGATTTCTGGTGAAACTTATAAAGTGAATTAGTTCACATTGCAGCACCCCTTAGATCTGAAAAGTTGATCACTGGACAAAGACTACTCGTTTATTCAATAATTGAGTATTCAGGTCGCTATAGAATTGTAAGAACAAAAAAATATATATCTATTTAATCGCTAGTCCAAAAAAGTCAACCTAAATCATGCTGTTTATTTTATATTAAGTTGAGTTGAATGGCTTAGGGAATGATATTAAATAAAAATTGAGGATTTCACTGTTTGTTCATGGTGTCTGTGTCAGTTATGGAGAATAATTGTTCAATTGTGTCTTCTCACAATGGCAAGGCAAGGCAAGGCAAGTTTATTTGTAGAGCACAATTCGTACACAAGGCAATATAAAGTGCTTTACATAACAGACTAAAATTGCATTAGAATGATCTTTTGAACACCTATTGTGACATGTTTCTTGTTTTTAACGCACTTTCAATTAATAATTCACAACATAACACTGTTGCTAATTTTTGTTTCAGTGTATGTGTATGTATATATATATATATATATATAAATAAATAAAGATAATATTTAGAATCACAACATAAGTCACATTCTTGGAGGAAGGGAGGACATGCTCTGGGCCCGTTCTGCCGGGAGAGACCATGCAGCTGACAAAATATACGTGGCATTTTAATGATAATGAGTGATGGCCTGCTGTCCTATTCTCCAAACAAAAGGAAATGTATATGTTATGAACAAGACCAGCACAAAAGGATGGGGAAGAGTATCCAAGAATTGTAAAGAATCTCACTTAGCAACTTGTGCTTTTTGCTATGTAAGTTACTGTTTGTACTTTTAGTTTAGTTTTTTTTTCTTCATTATGATTCTCAAACTTTTCTTAATCAAAATGGTAATCTTATTGCTCTGTCACCGTTATTTCAAAATGTGTTTTTGTCCATATTCCTCGACTGACCTAGTTCTGTATTCTATTAGCCTTTTTCAGACTTAAATCCCTTGCACTATACTGTGGAGACTCCTACTTTATTTTTACTCTCGTGCTTTTTAAAAATAGCACAATAGTTCTCGGGCAATTTCAGTGTTGAATGTGGGCTCTTTTAACTAAAGGAGCACGTTGCTGAAGACTTTTTATTTTTCTATGGCTCCCTCCAGTCTAATCACATCTCTAATGCCTATATTTTGCCTTGCAGGGTGCGACACTTTGACCCCTGAGAGGCAGGAAATGAAGTAAAAGTGGGCTACTAACTACCCCCCTCTCACAGAAGTGTGTGGACAAACAGTGCCCTTGTTTTCCATAGACTTCTCTTTTATCTAAAAAGCACGGTTACAAATCAGATTTAGCTCAAAGTGATAAATGATTATTGGATGCAAAAGGAAAAACATGTGATGAGTGTTTTGATGCAGCAGTCACGGGGGCTTGTGTCCAGTTAGTTATGGAAGTTTAAGATGCCAAACATGCCAAGAGCCCCAGAGGAGAATAGTTTCATTATTGCACATCAGGGACTGCCCACCAACACCCATGACTACCCAGTGGCCAGACACAAGACATGCTGGATAATAACGCGAGGCAGTGACGTAATAAAAAGAGCTTTCTGATGTCCCAGGCTGCAGGGTTAATTTGATGCAATATTTATTCAATCAAAGAATGAGTGCTTGTGTTTTATCAAGCTAATTATTGAATCTGTATGGACATGTCTTTCATTGATCTGGTAATCTTGTTTAGTTGAAAGCATATTTGAAAAGATAAGGGCCCAAACACTTGTTGTTGGAAATAATTAAACATTTCTGATTCACATTTGTTTGTAATTGAGAGCTGCAGTAAGACCTCAGTGTAGTTTAAACAAGCTACTGTAAGAAAACATTTCTGCTTTTATATGTATTGTTTATTACATTTTAAATACACCTTTTGTATATCTTTTCAGATTCACTGAGTAGATCATGATGTCTGATGCCAGTGAGATGTTGGCTGCTGCCCTGGAGCAAATGGATGGGATCATAGCAGGTAACCACAGTTGGACGTTCAGGCCAGACTTTAAGTGGGCATAGCATTATATGGGGTCGGACCACATATGGAAGCCATTAGGAGCAAGCTGGGAATACAAAGTCCAGCACAATGTGGTCAGTGTGAAATGTATGCTGAAGAGCTTCAGTGGTGCCACCAGATCATGGAATGTACAATCTCACCTTGAGACGTTCCTCCTCAGTGTGTGCCATGGATTCCCAAAGTTTTCATAACCTGAATGCAAGAAAAACAAACTAAGACAAGGGCAATGACAAGCATTATTAGACAAGAGATACACGGAAAATACCCTTCACTAGGACTAAACAAGAAACTAGCTAGAGTTCAATTAGTTTTATATCTATATTTTTTATTTTATTTGTAACTTTCTGGAGGTGAAAAGTCAGTTTCACAATTCCATGCAAAGAGAGTTAAATCATGGAGATAAATAAGTTTAATTATATTATAGCCAAAGGAACAATATTTACATTGAAACCAGCAGGAGGAGGTTCCTCCTCCAGGCCAAGTACGAGTCAAGTTTGTGGAAATGAAAAATGAAAATGAAAAAACAATCATAACTTTAGATTAGTTTAGTCTATTTTTGCCTAAAAAGTGATGTACTTGATTGCATGTGCACTGCTCTCTGCACTTTGTGTATAAAGTGCTTTATTAATGGGCCTACAATAAAATGCCAAACAGAAAGGCCTGAATAATGCATTAAGTCCAGTGAGATTAATAAAGTCTTATCTTAATTCCCAACTAATTTTAATTCAGACAGCTTTGAGTTTAATCAATATCTAATCACGTCTGTGAACCACTGCTCCATGCAGTAATGAAAAGTAATGATTTTTCAGGGTTAGCCGTATGCATTTCTGCTTAGGATCTTTTGGACTTGGCAAACTTTGCAGATGAGCAAAACAGACGTGAGCTTCAGAATCCCTTTTTCCACTGATTTCTGTAATTATAGCACTGACCTTTCCAGTAGGAGCGAGTGAGCCGATTGTCATGTGACTTCCTGTGTCCTCACTGTTTCCGTGGAAACCACAGCCATCATCAGGATCCCTCCTCTGCTTCAACGAGGAGAGTGAGAGAATACTAGGCTATGGATAACTGTTATTTTCTCTAATCACTTACTCTGTGACCATGTGACCCCTGGACTGGTGTCATGGTTGATTTTTAAAGTGATTGAAACGGTAACGCACACCAATTTACTTGTAGAGGTGCAAATGCATGGAACACCAGCTTAGCGAATGAAAAAAACCTCATAGTACAGTCGGGTAGCTCGTATCCAAAAGTTTTTTTTATTCAGTTTATTATTATTATTATTATTTATATTATTTGGACATCTGCCATCTGAGTGTGCTATGCTGTTATTTTTTTTTAAGTGGGCACATTGTTGTACAACAAACAACAAACTTATTATCTGCACAATATCAGCAAATGTATTTAGTTATGTGAGGACAGATACAACAAACATACTGGTATTACAGTATTCATAATCTAGGTCCTTAGGAGGGTTTTTATTATTTTCCTCTCTCTCATCTCAAGGAAGTGAATGTCGTGTACATCAACACTATAAGATCTAAAATACTTTGCCTGGTTTAGTCTTTGTTGTTTATATCTTTTTTGTTCATCATAAATTATTATATGGTTATATAATGTTAGTTTTTCATATCATGCACCCCAAAGTGAATGGCACAAATGGACAAATACATGTATTATTATAACCTGCTCATAACTCATAAGCACAGGAAGATCTGATGAGGCTCGAGGGACTGAGGGCTGTGTCGTATCTTACTATGTCACGTCACAATGTTTTCTCGCTTCTGGTAAATTCACAGTTTATTTCTTAATTTATTATTTCAAAGTGTACCTACATAGTATCATTGGCTGAACTGAAGTCCCACAACTTACCACAGCCAATTAACAATTATCTGCATTGCCATGATTATTTAGGGCAAAGGAAGTCATTTGAAATTTGAGCAATTTGAGATTTTGAGATTATTAATCTTAACCACCAGGCTCCAAGGCCATGGATTACTCCAATGGTCTGTTTGATTGCCAGTCCCCCACATCTCCTGGGTTTCTGGGGGGCCTCCGGGTGCTGCACCTCCTGGAGGATCTGCGGGCAGCACTGGAGCTCATGGACAATGAGGAGCGGGACAACCTACGTTGCCAGATCCCAGACTCCACTGCAGAAGGACTGGCTGAGTGGCTGCATGGGAGAATGGTAAAATCATTCACAAATTTTCTGTAACCCAATATTTTAACTGGTTGTGTCATAATTTTTTTGTAATTAATTAATTTTGTATACCCTGGTATCCATTCTCTACACACAATTAGACACTTTGCTTAAACATATTCTCAATGCATGCACCCAAAAGAATAGAGTACAGCTCTTGCTGCGAATACTTTTTAAACTTGATTTAAGATTGGTCTTATGTTTTTTCTTTCCTCCATATGTTTTTCTACAAGAGAAAGTAAAAAGAAACATTTGAAGCCCTTTGGGAAACGTCAGCCAGACCTCTGTTAACATGCTTTTACGTTGCAGGAGAAGTATTTCATGTCACTGGTGCTCTGTGAGTTAACCACAAGCCAACACAAATCAATGTTTTTGTTCGTTTTAGACCAATGGACACAGCTCAGAGGCAGTCTACCAAGAGCGCCTGTCACGCCTGGAGAGTGACAAAGAATGTCTCATTCTGCAGGTCTGACCACTGTTTTGTCTTTTATTGAGCTCAGTTTCTTGATGCTTCTTAATCTGTGAAAAATATTATTTCTCAAAATAAAAAAGCCTGTTGTAAAACTTCTCTCTTATAAAGCACTGTTTGGTGTATTTTATTAACTTTATGGACGTTTTTATGCCATACTGTGGACCAACCCAGGCAAAGCAATAACATCACCACGGAACTAGCTGACGCCCAAAAGTGACACTGTGCAGCTGCACCGTGTCACTTTTTGGGCGGTCAGCTAGTTCCGATGGTGATGTTATTGCTTTGCCTGGGTTGGTCCACAGTATGGCATAAAACATCTCTATCGCCAAGGAGACAAGCAGGTGGCACCACCAGGTTACAGGTCAGATCTGTGGAGTGGTGACCACACTCACTGTGAGAATGTGTTTTCACAGGTTTTTCTTAGCAATATAAACACTGGTAGCCTACTTTAATAAATGCAAAATGGAAACATTAAATGCCATGCTGCCATTTCCATGGATACAGACAGCACCCTCCACCAGAACCTTAAAGATTTCATATTACCAGCCACTAAAGCTTACAAGCCAGTGTGGCTTCTATGCCAATTCTAAACCTGGATAAATGGAACCTAAAAGAGACAAGAGCATAAATAAGGGCATCTTGAGTAAATACAGGCCAGATCATTCCTGAATTGAAGTTTGAATTTGTTTTGTTACTGTTTTTCAGGTTAGTGTTTTAACTGACCAAGTAGAAGTTCAAGGTGAAAAGATTCGAGATCTGGACTCTTGCCTTGAACAACACCGTGAGAAGTTAAATGCTACGGAAGAGCTACTGCAACAGGTGTGCCAAAATCTCATTATGCCAGAACTGAAATATATTTCATTTATTCTACATTTATGCATTTGGTAACACTTAACTTTAGGGATTACACATACTAGTTAAAATAAATCAAACACTGTTCAGCTCATCTTCAGTGAAAAGCCAATGCAAAAAAGCACTAAAGCATACCAAATCCCACTTAAGGTGGTCTCACATTTGCACACTGTGACTAAATATGTAGCTAATCCAGGATTGGACTACATCTGGGCTAAACTGGACCCTGACCCAACAAGGACAAAGTGTGAATGCACCCTAAGTTATAGATAAATGTAATCTAAACGTCATCATGTTTTTTCTTGCAGGAGCTTCTGAACAGGTCAGCGTTGGAGACTCAGAAGATGGAGCTGATGGCGGAGGTGTCCAGTCTGAAGCTAAAGCTCTCTGCGGTGGAGCGGGATCACAGAGACACTGAGGTAAAGCGAATAATCAGATCCACTTTAATGTTCCACTATTAAATGGAGGGTTTGGCAATCTTCCAGTCATTATTTTGAAGACACAAAGGTTCACTAGAGTGTGCCCGATGGTTCCAGTTCGTCATGTGGTGTGGGCTGAACTTCATTAGAGGTTACAGGACACTCAGAACTCGCTGTTCTCAGCAGCTGTTTCCTGCCAGAGCTCCCTTAACTCCCATTCACCCGGCGCATGCCTCCTCTGTTTTGGAGCCTGCTAGACTTATAGTTTCCATATTCCTTTCCACAAGCAGGACAATCAGGGAGAATTCTTTTCATGGAGCACCATTTGTCATACGGTCATGGCCGAAAGTATTTTCCCCAAAAAGTATTGCAATTCCACATTTTTTTGCTTTAGACATGTTTATTTCCTTTGTGTGCATTGGAACAATTAAAAAAAACTGAGAAAAAAAGTGATTTTACTCACAATACCAAAAATGGGCAGGACAATATTAACTTAATATTTGGTTGCACACTCTTTTGAAATAATAACTGAAATCAATGGCTTCTTAGAATCATCAATAAGCTTCTTACACCTCTCAACCAGATTTTTTTTTTTTCTGCCCTACATTGCAACCCAAAATCCTCAGATTTCATTATGCCAGGCTCACCATCAAGACATGGAGTGCCAGAGGCAGCAAAACAACCCCAAAACATCTTTGAACCTCCAAATAGGACTGTAGTAGACTAAAGAAATTCTTGGTTGACTAAAGACATTTGCCACGATGTATATGTAAAATGGAGATTAAACTCTGCTGACTGTAGCCCGGTATAAAAGCAGCCTCTTAAAATCAACTCCAGAATCCTTCATAATTCAAATAGCTGTCAATGTGATCAGTTGATTTATTAAACAGATTTCCATGAATGCGGCTTTCTGAGGGGATTGAGGGATGTGGCTTTGAATATATATTCGTATGCATTTGGCAGATATTCTAAAAAGAGAGAGAAAAAAGAGAGAATCCAAAATGTCTCCCACAGGTCTCTGTTAAGTCTGTGCAATGCTTAAAAGTAATCTATGTGTTCTTTACCTCAGGGCTTGTACCAGGAAGTAACAGACCTACGATTCAGGGTGACAGACACTGAGAATGAAAGACTTCTGTGTGAGAAGAAACTCAGAGCTACTAAAGTGAGTTTCAGCTGGGCTTTGTAATTTTTGTACCATTTTGTGCATTATTCATTCACTCTCATTCATTTCAACCTGCTTGATGATGATAACGATAAATGTACAAAATTTCATTTTATTTTTGCATTGTTGGCTAAACAGATACTTTGTCTTTCTCTTACATTAGGATGAAATGCTGATACTTCAGAGGCAGTTGGATGAACAAGAGTTGGAGCTTAAGAGACTGAATGATGAGGGCAGACTGAGAGCAAACAGCTGCAGTAGAGCGGAGGGTGGAGAGAGAGGTCAGGAAACTACTTTTTACATTTTCATCACAGCAATATACAAAAGTCTTCATGGGGATTAGACACAAGACATTTTAGACTCCAATAACAGCAAGTTCCCAGCGGCACATTTAGGTGGAATCTTTCATTTATTGTTTCACTCCATGTCTCATGTCTCAGGCAACATAAACTCTGACTTCTTATCTGGGATGTTCATACCAAACATAGTGTCTGTTTTACACCTCCTTCCAATGCAGACACAATCCAGACTGGTGCAGTGGAATGCTGCTGGATATTAAGAGAGGGCGTCATTATTGCTGTGCTTGTTAACGTAAACACCTCATGTAGATTTAGATTTTTTTGACAGTTCATGTGGATGTATGGTAGTCAAAACAACCTAGGTTTACTGTCATGAGGGTTAAACTTTGGCTTATACAATTATTAAAGCACTTGAGCATACAATCACTCTGCAGCCTCAAGATTGTAATGGAGATTGTCAAGTTTGCGTGGTAACTGCCACCACTGGGTGTTGGATGTTCTTGGTTGTGTGAATGTGATGATTGGACTGTCTTTTTTCGTTTTTTTGTGTCTCTATTTCCATTGCTTGTCCAACACAAATTTCTCCATAAGACGAGAATAAAGGCTAATCTATCTAATATATTTAACAACATATTTCCTTTAAAGTATTTCTGTATAATTTGAATGTTCTCCGGTTCAGGTAAAATGTATTTTTGTGCTAACTTCTTATATTCTCTGAGAAATTCTTGTAAAAGCCTATATCAATGTGTTTAGATACAGAAATGTTGAAGATGAAGAGGATTTTGGAGACATTGACATCAGCCAATGATGAGAAGGTACTTATTAAAACAAATGTAATGGATGCGTGCAATTGCTTTTGCTTATATACTCATCATCTTTTGAAACAGGAACAAAGGATAAAGGAGCTTGAGGAGTCCCTGACAAAGTGCAAGAATGTCCAAGAGATAGCCAAAGGTCAGTAATGTATATGGAACCTTCAGTAATTACTTTAACTAATTGAATGTAGCCCCATAACACACAGGTTTGTGTTTCTCAGAGCGGTTTAGGGAAGATGACTATGCTGATATTCAGGATGATCCGTCATATCCAATGTCCATGGAGGTGGATCAGGTCATGGTGGCGTTGGAGGGAGAGACGGGAAGGAGCTCTGGAGAGGTAAACACGCGGCCTCTGTCAAAACAATTTGCTCACAGGAAAAGCCCAGACTCAAGACTTCCTCTGTAAAGCCTCCCACTCGACTTGAAATCGACAGCTTCAGATTTAATTTTGTTGGGCAGGGTTCATAAGGGGGAAATGGCTTAATATTACAATTGTGTGTGTGTGTGTGTTTCAGTCTAGTCCATGTATAGCAGTGCTTTCTGAAATGAATGAACTGGACAGAGAGCGACAATTAAAGGCAACACAAAGGTAAACTATTGTCCATGTACAATGCACCTTCCTAAAAAAAGATTCACAACACAGCCCATAAGTAAGAGTAGTAATAGCTGCCTCTTGGTATATCAAGAAATAAAATGTTTCTCTTCACAGTTCCATTGAAGGCCCAGGGAGCCCACTAGGAGAGAGCAAATATCTACAGGTGAGACAGAATGTTGACACATTAAAACTGAATGATGATATTATTTATTACAATAGTTTTTTTTTTTAATGTATTTCTATTTTTATTACCTGTGCCTGTCACAAGAGGAGTCACAAGGCATTGGCTGATAATCTTTGGGTGACACTTGCTGGCCAGTCGTGGCATTACATTACTCTCTTTTTATCTTTTCAGATAAAAAATAATGAACCCACTAAAAGTCCTGAAAACTTTGGTAGTAAGAAGATCCGTGCATCTTTTGGCCGAGGATTTTTTAAGCTGCGTGGGGGAAAACACGGTGGTAGCACCTCAACTCTGGGTGAGTCTCAGTGATCTCATAGAACGAGTGCCATTTACTTGTTGTTCATCATAGCCAGGGCTGGGTCTACAGGGGTGCAAAAGGGCGCAAACGCTAATTTAAAAGTATTTGCCTCATTTGAGATGAATAAAGTGACCCTCAATGGAAGTGTATTATTTTCCTGTCATATCTTTTTGTGTGTGTCGTTTGTTTTTACATAAACAATAATATCAGTGATAAGTCACACAGTCCATTTTTGAAGTTTAATTAAAACATTAAATACTAAATATAAATATTTTATTGTACAATAATTGAATTATACATTTTTTTCTACAAAACAAAGCTTAGTACACAAAAGCAGATGATGTGATGTAGCAGAGTGGACCTCTCTAGATAAGTGCAGTGTCCAGTTTGGGACTGTTTCTGAGCAGATTTGAATGACAGATTTATTTACTTGCAACAGAAGCAGAACGTAAAGGCACAGATCATCTAGACTTAGCTGGGGTTATCCCACAAAAGACTGCAACTCCTTCACCAACGTCACCAGAAACTAAAAAGAAGTCAAAGGGTTTAATGAAACTTTTTGGCAGGTAAGTATTTTGTGAGGTTTGTGTTTTGGTTGATTTTATTCTTGTCTAAAGTGTGATACAACACCTGTAGACTGAAGAGAAGTCACTCTACATCTTTTAACCTTGATGAAGCTGAGATGGAGTTCAGGAGGGGAGGAGTCAGAGCAACAGCAGGTCCTCGTCTCGGATGGTCACGCGAACCAAAACATCAGCAAGTGTCCCTTAAACAACAAATCTGACCGCTCAGTTTAGTTCTGAAAGATTGGAATATTGATAAGTGCTGCTTGTGTGTTCTTTCAGAGCTGTAAGTGTCCCTTTCTCACAGTGGAGTAAAGAGGAGGTCTGCGCATGGTTGCATGAACAGGGTCTGGGACTGTACGTCACTCAAGGCCAGAGCTGGATAAAGTCTGGACAAACTCTTCTGCATGCTTCTCAACATGATCTGGAAAAGGTGGCTACATGTTTCTATATTTCGTATAAAAGACTTTTTTGAAGTCTGCAATGACCTTGATTCATCCATTAAAAAAAGTGTTTCATCAGCTGCATTGAACCTGCTGTTGCCTTGGTAATCCTCCCATGCCTCTGCTCTCCAGGAGCTGGGCATTAGGCAGCCACTCCACAGGAAGAAACTGCAGTTGGCTCTGCAGGCTCTCGGATCAGAGGAGGACGACCTTCAGGGCAGACTGGACCACCACTGGGTCACCAGTGAGCTGCACATTTTTGTAATTTTGGTGCAATTTTTATATTTCACTTTGTTACTAATTACTGGGTGGTGTTACGTTAGGATGGCTGGATGACATCGGCCTCCCACAGTACAAGAGTAACTTTGACGAGGCCCGTGTTGACGGGCGTATGCTGCACTACATGACTGTGGTTAGTTAATCTAGTATTCCTTGAGTAGGATTTGGATAGTTATTGAACATAGACCTATGGTTATTGTTGTTACCTTTGTGTGTTCTAGGAAGATCTCCTGTCTCTGAAAGTGGGCAGTGTTCTTCATCATCTCAGTATTAAAAGAGCCATTCAGGTCCTTCGACTCAACTCATATGAACCCAGCTGCCTCCGACGCAGACCCTCTGATGAGGTAAAGACACACATATTCAAAAAGTTTTCTAATGGGACTTTGGATTTAAGTCTTACATGTTTGTGCAGAATAATATCACGCCTGCTGAAATTTCTCAGTGGACCAATCACAGAGTGATGGAGTGGCTCAGGTCTGTGGATCTGGCAGAGTATGCTCCAAACCTAAGGGGTAGTGGGGTCCATGGTGGTCTAATGGTAAGAATAACTCCTTCATTAGTTTTACTATATTGGGAGCCAAAATGTGTTTTTTGCTATGACATAAAGAAAGAGAAGCAGCAGAAAGAAACAAATGTCTTTGTAATGTCAACTTAAAGTCTCTAAAATGCTTTAGTTGTGAGTTTAAAAGATATGGTAAGATTTCAAAATGTTTTTAAACACTTCTGAAAAAAAGATTCTCCCAAATCTTCTGTACTTGTCTAAAGGTATTAGAGCCTCGCTTCAATGTAGAATCTCTGGCCCTTCTGCTTAATATTCCTCCAAATAAAACCCTGCTGAGGCGCCACCTGGCAACACATTTCCACCTGCTCGTTGGCTCAGAAGCACAGCGCCTCAAACAGGACTGCCTGGAAAACCCAGACTACACGGTCCTGACTGCTACCGCCAAGGTCAAGGTAACTTGACCTTGCTTACAGTATTCTTCATTTGTTTTATCAAGCATAACATTTCTTTCATTTCTGTTTAATAAAAGGTGGTAGTGGTTTCAGTAAGGTTTTATGAACCGTTTATATTCTTGTATTTAAATACAACCAATAACTTTGACTTTTCTGTCCTTTAGCCGAGGCGATTATCGTTCGGTACCTTTGGCTCATTGAGAAGGAAACGCCAAGATGATAGTGATGAATTTGTCTGCCCCATGAATGTGGAGATGCCCAAGAGCAGCAGCTTCCAGAGGGGGGCCCGGGTGTATGAGCACCACCTTGACCATCTAGAACAGGTTCAAAGTCATCTCCACTGGCAACAGGGCAGTTGTTTTAACCTTGTTACTGAGTTGTTTATGATCCTTTGGCAGATGGAGGACTCTGAGGGGACTGTAAGACAGATCGGAGCATTTTCAGAGGGCATAAACAATTTGACAGTGAGTTTCTTTGTTAATTAAAAGTTGATAACTAAATTAAAAAAAAAAAATAGAAACGTAAATTAAGTATAATTTTCATTTTTCAGAGCATGCTAAAGGAGGACGAGTTTTTCCAGGAGGCAAATGTTTGTCCTGATACAACAGAGACAGAGAACTCTTAATTTTATGTGGTGAATAATAAACTTTGTGAGCGGTAATTGTGCCAACACCAACTGTGAGCTGACCTTGCCAAAACATTTGTACACGCTTTCACTCTGATCGTTCTGAATGGTTAGTCTCAATTAAAGAGTTGTATAGCTGCTAGTTTAAATATTTAAATACATGTCATTTGTTTGTGGTACTAAGGGGGATTTTACTCACAACTATTGGATGTTCATTGAATTTTGGTTTGTTCACAAATTTGGAGTTATGCCGAGAGGAGACGTCACAAACTATTAGCATATATTAAGCACATATAAGCACTCTGGCCTTTTCAGAAGACAAAAGTGGTTCATTGCTACCTCATGAAAGAGAAAGCCTAGGTTTAAAAACAAAAAAACACAGACATTTTCATGTAGACTGCAACATCTTAAGCTCTGTAATTATTTTATTTTACAGAGACTGTAAATTGTAACATTTTTAAGTGATTACGCTATTTTTCTTTACTAATAAACTATATTTTGTTATCTTAAATGTTGAAATTCTAATGGGCTAATAGGATGTGTTCTCACTTCTCCACTGATTTAGTTATAATTCAATAACAATTCGGCTTTTTACTAAGTGTTTCGGACCTAGGCTTCAACTGCATGAGTGTGTTCATATGAAAGAATGGAAGTACTGACTCAAAGAAAAAAAACAACAACTTATTCTTGTTACATACTTGGTTTAATTTACTTAAAACATATCAAAGTTTAATGTTCTTTATTCAGATCCTCATTAGCTTCCACCAAGTGTTTGCTATTCCAGATCCATGGCTTCAAATGTTATGTAGCCATGGACCTCGTTTTGCACTTATTATTTTGTCTTAATGTCTTTATAAAACATGTATACATCTAATTACCTAGTGCATGCTTGATACACATTTTGACCAATAAAAATAATCTAATTGAAATATATCTTTTGTAATTACTGTAAACCAACAATCTGACAAACTGTCACATCAAATTTAACCTTTGATGAAATTTGATTGATTGTTTAATGCATATCATAAGTCAAGTACATAACTGCCACATGTACTGACATTACATATATTATGTATATTTATATATACACAACACAGTGAAAAGTTCAAATAGCACAGCAGCCATGATACATTACAAAATGTGAAAATAAAGCAGAAAAATTCATTATCTGTGCATAAAAAGCTCTGCAAGTGTTAAGGCACTCAAAAGCACAATAGTCAGTCGTAAAGCCCCAGCCACTGTGTAACACAATGTTGACTGAAATAAGGCTTCAGTAAAACGGGTAACATACGTTTTGGCATTTTTTTCTATTTACTTGCATCCCTAAACTTGACTGTGACTGAAATCATCCACACCAAAACACTTGCTAGTGACGCAATTTGGTCCACACTTTTCTTTCCATTCTATTCCATTTCCCCACACACATACAGGTTCTCCTATAATAAACACCAATGAGCAAATATTATATAGTGCAGCATGTTACGTTCAAGGGGCAGCATCTGTGACAGAATGCCCTCTTCTCAGAAGTTGAATCTACGGCTCTCGGAATGCCCCACTTTGTCTAGGTTGGGATTACAGGCAAACTGGATCATCGGTGGTGGTCCACACATTAGAATGAGGCTGTCATCACTGGGGGCGGGCAGATGGTCCCTTATCATGTCTTCATTAATGAAACCCTGGCTGTACTCCCAATCTGAAAAAAATAGCAACCAGGTCAATTACACAGCTCAATGTAAGTGAGTATTCCATTATTAGAAACATGCAAGTGAGATTATACATATTTACCATGCCAGGGTTTGCTGTTAACATGTTTTTTACTACATTAAAGACTAATTGGACACAAAACTAAAGCCCAGACATCTACAAGTGTAACTTCCCAATACCAAAGACACAAATTGTGCATTACTAATGCCAATCCCTGATGGATCAGTTGGCTCATTTACCGGCTGGTGCCCTATCCACTGTGAACCACAGCTTAAACCGGTCTGGGTTGTTTACTTGTATCTCCTCCAGTTCTGGTCGCAGAAGAATATCCTTCTCAGTCTATTTGTGAACAGATGGAAAAAAGAAAGAAATGTCAAACAAGTGTACAATTTGTATAGTCAAGGATTAAGGATACCTACCTGGTTTGCAAACAACAGGTAGCATACGGTTTTATCCTCAGGGTCTTTCATTACTGCTGTGATGATTTGAAGCATAGGTGTGATTCCTGGTTTAAAAGGGGAAAAAAAAAGATTAATTTAATTCTATAAAAGACAACAAATTAATTTATTTGTATGTCAATGTACTGTAGGACATTATAGATTGCTACGCCTACAGTCAAACCTTCAATTAACTATTGTTAGCTGTGTAAATACATGTGTCTCTACAGTACCTGTCCCTCCAGCTATCATGCCAAGATGTTTGGCCGTTTTTGTTTCAGCAGGAGCCTTCTTCTCTGGTTGGATAGCAAACACTCCTGTGGATAGAATTTAGCAAGTCATTGTCTGTGACATTGCTCCTTATTTATGATATAAAATATTATCTTACCTTTTCCCTTGTACACAAGAAGACCACTCGGTCCCCTGAAGTCAATAGTGTCATTTATTTTGAGGCTCTCCAAATACTGACTCATCTTTCCACCCTCAGGGAATTTAGGGTTAACATCTTTGAAGTAAATCTGTAAGCAAACACAAAACGTTTTTAATTTTAATTACTTGCATCACTTTAAGAAGCATACGGCTAGATTTACCTTTACCACAAGATCCACAAAGCCTTTATCATCGTCACTGGACACAGGAGTGTATGGACGCACTACCAGTTTGCCATCTATCCTGGCAGACAAGTAGATGTGCTGACCTTGAGACACACATGATCTCAGAGTAAAGACTTTAATAGTAACAATTCTCTATTAATACTGTGTATGCAATAAGACACATATCTACCAACGGGGAGACCAAGGACATGAGCAGGTGAGGGAAGAGCGAAGCGAAACTTCCTTGTGTCATGACTCACAATCTAAATATGGAAAGACAACAGTTGACATAACCACACGGTTCTCTGCAATAACCTAAGCAATCCTACCTCTTTGTCAACCAGACGTAGGGCATATTTAATGTTGGGGTCTTGTAGTGTAATAGCAGGTCTCCGCTTGGCAAAAAGGAGCCTGAAAATGAAGTTCATGATGCTATCCACGCTCCCCCGAATCAGCTGTGAGCAGATCAAACACAGATAACTGTAAGGACATGGTTAATGTGAGCATCCGTGGATCCAATCTGTTGTATCTCTTTGGACTTAAGGTAATGCTCGTGTGTTTAAACATGTTTTTAGTCTGAGTGGGATTCATGAGTCATACACATTCCCGTGGCCATGCTAGACTGTGAACTCAAATCAGGCTAATAACAAAAGCTAACGTTTCATGAATTAACGTTAACAGGCAAATGCAATAATTCACAGAAAAAATGATTTTAACTTACGCTTATGAGATAGGACAACATTTTGGCCTGCAAGACACAATTTAACCTAGTCTTGAATGAATAGAAAGTCCTTCTGTGAGAGGTAACTGCGCAGAGAAAGCTGTCACTGTGCTAACAGTTGCTAAGCTAATGCGTCGCAATCCTCCAGCATCCGGTTTATGCTGTAAAAGTAAAAGGCTCAAAGTTTTTCTCAAATTAGTCTTATTGGGCAATTTGTATTTTAGTTTGGAAATTAGTCGTACTTTATAGTGTAGTTCTTGTTAATACTAGCCTATACATAACATAAGTATCAACATTTGATATTCTGATAACATGTTGACCAAGAACGGAAATGAGACTGAAGCGCTGAAGATTTTCATTTACCTGTTCATTTTTTTAAATGGTTTTGCAACGTTTAATTTTTTTTTTTTTTTTCAAATAATCGCTACTAAGTGGATGCCTATGTTGTTGCTCTGGATATATGGGGTACCATTAGTACAGCAGGGCGAGTGTTATCGGTGTCGTAAAAGCAGCCTTTACGCTCATTCCCGGTAGTTGCCTGTAGATGGCAGTATTGACTTGTTAACAACATAGCTGGGTGTTCTGTCCACTTCGATTAAGGGTGTGCGCATCACGATGGAGAACATTCACGACCAAACTGGGAGATCTTAAATTATATAATCAAACCATGTCTGCTCCAGGATTTAACTGGGCATAAACCAGGACCAAATTAGGAAGAGTGCGGACGCGCCCAAGTTTTATGACTGTGCGCAACGTTTAGCTAAAAAGCTAATTATGACATGGCACACCATATTCCACATTCTAATGAGTGCTATAGCAAGTTAATTTCAAAGAATAGTCTATGGTTTACTTACCCATTGCAAGCGCGTTCCAAATAATATTACATCAAGTCAAGTTCTGTATCAACAGGAAATAAAACATTTTATTGATCATTTGTGTATATGAAGTTATATAACAACAGTCAGAAAACTCCACAGAGTTAATCACTACACAAAGTGAAACAAAACTGTAAAACACCTCATAAAAATGAAGGTATACACAGCAAATGTAACTGTCAGCAGCCCATCACAGTGGGCAATATGGCAGGAAAACACCCCAAACAGTTTTACAAGAGTACAGAGAAAATTTCACACACAAAATACTCAAGCAGGCAGTTGATATACACAAAGGCAACTAGGATCTTTCTACAGCATCAGATTCTAATACTTTACACAGCTTTGTTTGTAAAAGGTCAGTGTGGCGTTTGTTGGTCTCACTGGAAAGAATCATTAGTTCCTTGTTGCACAGAGAGCTTATAAGTTATTTTACAAGACAGGATCGGAGTTTATGCATGCATACTTTGGTAGGGACGTTGTCATGACTGTAGCATTGCAATGCAGTGCAGGTAATGGCTTATACTTCAGAGGACCTCCACATACCTCGCAAGTGAATGTGTCCTGCAATGCTACTCATTACTCAATTCCCTGAATATTCAAAACATTGATTTATTTCAGTTTAATTCAGAATAACTATTTCATCCGATTAGTTAAAATTGTGCATTTATATTCACACAGAATTCACTTATAACTGTAAACACATAGCCTATTTATATCTGAAGCTGTTCTAAATGTCATGAATTTACAAGTAAAACATGTAAAATAAATAAAATCTATACTTAATATGAATACATTTGAAAACTATGAACAAAAAGTGCAAAGTACATATAATCTCAAGTTAAAAGAAATGCACACTGACAGTTTCATACTGTACATTCATCTCAAATATAAAAAGGGATTTTGAATCTTTAAGATAACTAACACAAAATAAACGTTCATACAATCCATGAACATAAACAACAGATGAAGTACCTTTCATGGATGATCAGTAGAATCTTTGTGGTAGTATAGTCATATTCAGGACACTTTCTTCTAGATACATTTGGACTAGACTTTGTAAATATATACATGCCATTTGGAGGGGCTTTAAAACATAGCATCTAGTTTGGTGTAACTAATACTCCCTGAAACTCCTGATGCTGGAACTGTGTGCAAGAAGAGAAACAAACCTGTAAAAATGGAGAAAACCTACAAAGAGGTCAAATGATGTCAAGCTCCAACCTACAGGCTGAATCTGAGTCTGTCTGCTGTGACACGCACTCACTGGGTATCATCCGTTTAGGGCTAGGATCTTTTTTGGGAGGTAATGCCACCCACAAACACTATGGGATGAACATAGAAGTATTGCACAGTGCTCAACAAAATGCTGTGTGAAGCGATCCAAAAACATACTGCCTTTTTGTCATATTTATGTATTTTCTTTATGCCTGTCCATGGCCAAGCATTGCAAGGCTATCTCCCTCTCTCTGTCTCTCTCTGCATGTAGAAGGGAAAATGGATTTAAACGCTACGACATCACTACAGAACAGACTGTATCGCTAACTACTGATAAATCTACATCTCTAAGCACACACGGCAGTCACAGTGATACACAAAGCAGTCCTCGAGAGACTCCTATGGAATGACAAGTAGCTTTTCATAATAGTGCTATCAACTACACAATAACATTGAAAACATTTATACGTCCTCCTGAAGCTATAGCATTGAGTATATGCAAGAGGTTCCTCCAAGATAAGAGACTTCATGGTTTTCATGGACTTAACTGGTTCCTTCTTTAGATTGGGACGTCATAGACTAATCGCCTATATAGACCATTAACTTTTACGGTTTTCTCCGTTAGCACATCAACAACAAAAACAAAACTAACTGATTTGTCATTACTTTCCCATTTTCAGCTGATTAAGCAGGTGGAAGTGCCTCCTGCTGGGAGAAGGAAGAAAGCAACCACACCAAGTAATGGTTTGTAAAGTCAACAAACTAGTGTAAAGACATCCAGTGCAATACAGCAGCCACGTGAAAGGTAAATTGGCAGTTTTAACAAGGCTAGCTCTATTGTCACTGTTAAGAAGGCAACACAAAGCAAAGAGACTGCGACTGAGGGCACCGGTGCAGCCAAAGACATTGCCAAAGCTACGTCCACTACAGGAAGTGGCAGTGTGCATGATGAGAGGCCCTCTATATGAGACGCCTCTCAGAAAATGGCAGTGTTTTTCAAAATTCACCTCACATAAGTCAGTTAACTGTAATCTACAGCAACCCCAAGTGTAACTCTTGATTGAAGGCAAGGGCACAGTAACCGATATGGTACAGAGTAAGCCCCCAGTGTCAAAAAGACCACTCCTACCTTTTTAGCCTTTTACTAAAGATTGTAAAAAAATCATGCAGATTACGAAAAATAGTTAAGACGCTAAATTGTTTTAAAAATATTCATCTTTAAAGAGTCTCTCAAAACTTATATGTTCTTCCTCTGACCCCAGGTGAAGTGTAGGACACCTCTAACAATGACAAGGCTGTTCAAAGTAAGAAGTTACAACTACGAGCATTAAGGACACAATGGCTACAAGTTGGTGCTTTTTAAAAAACAGGATTTTTTTTCTAAAGGCGTAGAGTATTGTTTGGGTCTACTTTTGTGGTTTGATATGTAAAATAAATAAATTACCCTCCAGATTCTGTCAGACATTAAAAAAACAGGATGCTAACTGATTTGGATTGACTCTTACCAGCTTGCATTAATTCAACAGAGTTTTTCTGAGCAAGTATAAAATGTTGTAATAAATCATGTGCTTCTATAATTTTGAGCAGCATAATTTTGTCCTACAGAACCATAGTAGTTAATGGCCTTTACTGCAGTGAATCATCTGAATATAACGTATACAATGTCTATATATTTATACTAGTATCTCATAGGTTGGACTTTTTGTGGAATGCAATAGGTATTAAGGTAGAATTTTTATAACCTGGGATATACATAATATTACCTTTCCTCTATATCTGCTTTTACATAATTTAAAATAGAACATCTTATTAAAAACATCAAGATATACACAGATTAGGAAACGGGTAACAACATACAAACACATAAACTAGAAATCATTTTGTCTGCATACTTATATATACAACTGTGGTACAATAAATTCTTTCAGTCATGCGCTATCTATACAGATCATATTGCTTAAAAGAAGGGGCTTTTGGTCAGGGGCCGACTGGGTTATGACGATGGAAAACCAAACTGGAACAAAAACAAGCGATAAAGGAATGAGTTTCGTAGAAAACAAGAATTGATTTGAGAGGCCACAGGGAACTTGAATAAATCATACTGTGGGTGGAATTAAGGGGGCAATAAAGCTTGAATGTAGGTGGAGGGGCAGATTACATAAATGGGCCTATATATCACTGAGGTATTTACACATACTGGCTAAAGAGTACTACAAGGCAGGTGCTGAAAGGGCCCTGTCTATTTCTTGGTGGAGAGCTGCGCGTCCACCTCCTCTTCTGGCTTCAGCACGTGCCACTGGGCGATGGGTCTCCTAGGGTTGGCCAGCATGTCGGACCAGTGGCGCAGCTCTGTCCCTGAGCTGTTCAGGCCCACAAAGACCTTCCCGATTGCATCGTTCTTGCCGATCTTGTCATAGTCTAGAACAGTTATAACAACCTGCACTTTCTGTGGAGACAAGAGAGGATAGACAGTCAGAGTCGTCACAGAGAGCGGTGACCATCAAAATTAGAAAACATTCAGGAGAAAAGATACTATATGTCAACAGATTAAAGTAAAGGTGCACTAAGTAACTTTTGTGGTACAGGATCTGCCACCTGCTTGTTTCCATGGAAATCTTTGCTTTGCCTGGAGTGTTCTATACCCATGGGGAAAAGCAGGTGTGTTACAGGTCAGATCTGTGGAGTGGTGATGTTTTTCAAGGTGGTATTGGGCAAAAAATACATAAATACATGTAATGTAGAAAGATAGGTTTAATCCCATACTGTGGTACGTTCGGGGCAAAGCAATAACACATCCGTTAAAAGTTACATATTGACCTTTAAAATCTGTGATTTTTGCAATGGATGAGATACAAATCTTATTCCAAAAATCCCTCTGGATTCAACAAACCACAAGTAAAATACTGTATGTCAACATTTTAAAAATCCTCTAGAACTTGTCCTTCCATTACCGTTATAGTTATAATTGTATACATGTTAGGTAATATCTATATTTACAACAAATAATAATGTTAAGGTTCTTGGAAATGCTTTAAAATAAACTATTTATAAGGCAATAGTTATTTGTTTAGAAGTGCTTCTTAAACATTTACTTGCATTTGTAGATGTCTTATGATATCTCATACATTTTAATTTAAGTTTTAGTATTTTAGTGTTTGGTCATCTGACAAGATGATGATGAAGAATTAAAAATAAATAAATAAATAAATAAATATATGTATTTATTTATTGTATATATATATATATATATATATATATATATATATATATATATATATATATATATATATATATATATATATAAAATACACCTTGAAAGGGCACTTTCAAAGTGTGTTTTGGGGTGGGGGTCCAAAACCTTCTTTTCTCTGTCGAGATGTTCTGCCTGGAATGTTCCAAAAATAGCATAAAACTTAGCAATCTCCAGGAGACAAACAGGAGACTCTGCTAAATCAAGAAAATAAAGAAACTACACTGTAGTATACATTCCAGGAAAAGCAATAGTTTATTTAACATAGTGCAGAGATCAGTTAAGTCTTACAGCACGAATGCTGTTGGAAGTGCTTTCTTTGGGGACAACTGAGCCAAATTGTGTGTGAATTTTGTAGAATTCTAAATCTTAAAACGAATTACTGAGGTCCAGGTTTAAGTGGATAAAATGTTTAGCGCGTGCCGATAAAAAAAAAAAGAGATTCATTTGCAGCTTTTTATTTCGAAGGGAACATAGCTGCTAGCAAATTGATTAACAAATTAAACAGCATTAGTTCTCTAAAACATAATGACTTTGTAATTAAAAATCCCTGAAGCACTTTTAAATCAGATCTAGTGCTGCACAAGCCCAAAAGAGGTAATATTGATTATGAAGATGCTTTGATGTGTTAAATAAGTAATGGATTGCTTTTAAATCGGATTTGAGATTTCTAATTACATTGTAGCAGCTTTCAACTTTTAGCATTAAATGCCTCTAATCGATTCAAAGTTTATGATTAATTTAGAAACAGTTGCTGAACCTTGAGGGCCGTGATAAGACGAGCAGAACAAATCTGAGTGAGTGAGGAGAAATAGCGACTTGTTTGCATGGGGTTGATTGGGATCGCAACAGTTTAAATTAAATCTAAGGTTTGTGGACAAAAAAGTGTAACGTGCGAGCTTTGATAGTTTGAATCAATTCACTTTAATAATGTCATACTTGAGACGATTCTTCAGTGATGATTTTGAAACCTTTTGAAAAATTAGGATCAGTAAGTGATTTAAAAAATAACTGAATAATCGCAAATCTGACAAAAATGTATTATGATTTAAAAACAGATTTTTTTTTTTTTGTCAAGATAGAATAGTGTTAAATGAGAAAGAGAACCGGGAGAACATTAAGCAAATTCACGGAGCTGGAAATCAATTTCACGACACTGAGGCACGACACAGCCACACAGAGCCATGGCATATGTGCTGCCGCTTGGACCACTCGACAACCAGCACAAAAAATAGACTCTTATTCTTATTCTTATTGCAATTAATCACAATACAAATTCTTCAGCTTGGCCTAACCCTATGAATAAATAAAATGATCCTATAACGTTTTATGTTATACCACTTGATTCATTTCGTATGTTTTTAATTAGCCCAATAAATATGGTGTTGAAATAGCCCATCAGTCATAATGCAACACAGAAGCTCATTTAGCTTCACAGAACGACCTGTTTAAATACTTTATTGTCACTCAGGGTAAAAAAAAAAAATAAAAAAAAATACAATAACAAAAGATAAAAAAAGAAACACACAGTCATGACTCTGTACATGTGCAAAAATGGTCTGTGTAAAACAATTACAAGAAAACCATTGCTACAAGCAATAATAAGCACGGGATATCACTCCGCTTAAAAAACAAACCCAGAGTAAAAATACAAGCTTCATTGGTAATGGTGGCTTGTGAATGCTGATTTTCGATGACATATAAATAAGTCAAGGTTAAGGGTTTAAACTGGGTCTTGACCGAACTGTGTTTATGAAAAAAATGTAGCAGTTTGTGTGCACTACTAGAGAGATAAAAAAGAGGTGCTCTGAGGAAAGTACAGTTTTAGTTCAGTTCTAATTTGTCCAAGAAGGTAGCGGTAAAAGCAGGATCTCAAGTTAAGTTGATATCTTTTGTAAAAGTACGAGCTTGCTTGATTTTCAACCCATCAACATAACTGCCTTTTTCAAATTTTCTGTCATTTTCTGTCACAGCTGAAAATAATCCATCAATGATGGATAATTCTGAGTTAACGCAACCTCTGGAGGAATGTCAGATGAATTGGTGTGTCACTTTATGCGTCTGACCTGTAACTTGCCCTTGGCATCCAGCATGACTTGTGTGTCTCCATGGAGATACACAAGTTTACTGTCATACTGGGCACATTCTAGGAAAAGACATAACATCTTCATTGAGACAAGTAGGTGGCGGACCCTGACCCAGAAAAGTTACAGAGTGCACCTGTTATGATCAATTTTATCTGCTAGTGGTTAGAAAACAGAAGATCACAAATCTCCATACCTGAATTTGTTCAAAGGGGACTTCAAAGCTAAAGGACTCGTTGTAGTAAGGGTTGAGGGTGTTCTTCTTGATTGTCGTTTTCTTCTTCTTCAGCCTCTTGCCATTTTGCATCAGGTGGATCTTCACATATGGATCTGTAAGACAAAAACCCAGTTTATCATATTGCTGTAATAGGCCATCACTATTCCCCTTAATGGCTTTATGTGTTTACATCAGTCAGTTAAACCAATTCATTCAAGAGCCTCATTTTCCATCTGTCCGGGCCATCTTGAGTGGCACATAGTGATCTCTTTTCCCGTCCTTATCCACTCTGAGGCAATCAGGTAAAGTGTGCATGTCTGAAAACAGTCCAGTGATTCGAGGTTTGACACAGCACTTCTGCTGATTTGTTTAGCTTCATCAAACTGGTATGAGTGATTGTTTTGTGTGTCTGTGTAATGCACAACTACAAAAGGCCAGATGTGTTATTCACTAGTTGGTGTAAAAAAGTGATTAATGCCCCACTTTTTCTTTATATTATATGTTTTTTTTCCATGCACACCAATTTTTGGGGTAGCAAAGGAATAATTAACAACATCAAAGTTTCAATCATGTCGGCATAACAAAAGCTGTGATTTGAGCAATTAAGTAATGCCTTTGTTATCAGCACAATATAATGTCAACACAAGCAGATGAAAAATACTTTCCTCAACCAAATAGGGAAATGTGAGTAAACAAAAGACACTAATTTTCATAGTTCGAGGAGAATTCAAATTACAGACTTAAGATATTTAAAAATATATAAAATATTTAACTTATGTAAAAAATGACAACTCTAAGGCATCACAAAAAAATTGTATTTGTATTTTTGAACCAATCTAAAGTTATCTACAAATTATGTTTTACAGAGAGTCACAAAAGACGAAGACAAATGCATCTAACACATTTCACAAATGCGCCAGCACGTGTCAGGTGTCCCCTTGTATTGGTGAGTGGCTCTGAATAAATATAATGCAACAGCTGAATAGAATTATGCAAGATAACACTTCTGACGCTGAAAGAGACGAAAAGAGGAGACACCTGTGGCACCACATCGCTGCTATCCAGGCACTTCTTATCTTTGTGGCCGGCAGATGAGGGCTTGGCATTATTGAGTTCTGGGAGGCTCAGCGTAGCTCATATCCGGCCTATTTTGCCGTTTCATCCCAGACGGATGTAATCTCTGCCATTTTATGGGTGAATAGCGGCGCTCGTGATGCAAGAGCCCCACTTCACATACACATATATGTGTACCCTGCACAGGCCCCAGGGACACAGTCCAGAATATTGGCCTTAGTTTTATGAAGCAATGCACAAATAGCAGCTTCTATGTTAAACTGAACTGAAGCTTATAGTTTTGCGTCTACTTTAATGTTGTAGGTCATAATTAGACAGTAATGTCTGTAATGTTGTAACCTGCCGTGCCATATACATCAGTACGGTATTAAAGGCTTGTGCAATATGTATCTTAATTATATAAAGGCTTGGAAACCCCTCTGCAACAGTTCCTTAGCTCATTACGTACATCTTTGAAACCGTTCACGCTGAATCAAAACCTGAAAGAACACACACCAGCAAACTGTATTCTGTATTCCCTAATTGGTTTTAAATGGTTTTCTTCTCTAAGGGCTTTGCATCATAAATGTTTGCGCCTCGATGAATTTTAGAGAAGTCAAGTTTCCAAAGGATGAAAACAAATAGAGCCTGCAGCTCAAAGAGATCAGTACTTTGGTGGTTCATTATCACAGTCACGCAGTGATGTGCTCCCATAGGGGCCTTAACCTGGTTATGTATCAGCTCACGTCCCTGGGAAACAGAGGCAGAGATGTACAGGAGCTCAGCCTGAGCACTCACTGCTTCAGACACTTAGCCTTATAAATATGACTCACCTTTAATGGTGCACATGCTGGGATATAAGGCTAGCTGAGATACAGTAAATGTACCATTCTACCCAGACAATAAGCGTTAGAGTGTTACGAGTCTGAAAGCGGCAGATAAGTTGATACAACAGCAGGAGGTTGAAGATTTGTTGACTCTGTGGTTTCTGTAGTTATAGTAGAAGGCATATATTTTGCAAAATGGACTAATGCACAGTCCACCAGACTTTCAAGATGACTGGAGACATGATTGTGGACTGCGAATGAACACACACGTTACCGTATGCTGAGAAATAGCACCAAAAGAAGAGACATGTCTGTAAGAAGCCAAAATTAGTCTGAGGCGACAGCTAAAGAGCATGCTGTTGTAGAAATCAACTGTATTTAAGTAAGTATCAGAGTATTTTTTTTTAACAAACAAACAGCCTTTTTAGGGTCTGGGTGAGAGCACAGCATGGGGGAACATTCAGAGGGTGATTCACTAAGGGCCAATGAAAAGAATTATTTCTGATTATACATTGGTTAATGGTAATACCCACATCTTCCTCTGTGAGCCATAATTAGGCATGGTAAACAGGATGACAATAGAGCAGAAGGCTGATCCTGGGCCATCAATTACTTGTCCTCCTCCTTAAGGCGCCCTGTGGATGGAGGCTAATTATTGTTATTAGGGACCTACACATTATTTCATCCATCTGCTGCTCTTATAAGGACACATTCACAAGGATATCCAATCTGAAACGATCAAAACTCTAGTGCAATTTCAATTATTTCGAGTTGTTGTGATTAGAACTGTGAAGGGAGAGTTATAGCCTAACAGCTCAATCTCTGATAGAGTTTTTCTTAAAATGAAATTTTATTTCTGATTTTGAACCAACCAAAGCACAGGTCATTGCAGGAACTTACAAGGGCGGCTTTTTCTACAACCAAATATCTGCTCACCCTGAAAGCGAGCTGCTACCTTTTAATGTGCACTATATTACTCTTCGGCAGGACACTTAGGCCAAGATGGAGGAGCGGCTGTTGTGCAGAAAGCAAGTGGACCCAGGTGTATGGTAATTGCACAAAAAAGAGACGAGGCGAGAGAATAGAGTGCGCTGGGAATTTGAAATGAAGTCTCCGTAGAAAGTCAAGGAGGTGATGGAGCGGTGGAAAGTAGAGATCTGGCTGACTCCAAACCCCATTATTTTATTAGGAAGTCATTTCAGATGGAGATGTGTTAGTTCGACAGCAGTTGGACATAAAAAGTTGTAAAACGTAATAAATATTTTATTGGTCTTGGGCCGTATCATGAAATTGTTCTCTAATTGGAAACCAATCTAATACACATAATAAAATAAAACACAATGAAAGAACAGATAAAAAAACAAGGGATTATTTTTGATGAAAATTAATCTTAATGTTAAAGTTTATTTTCCATCATTCAGACAATAATCAAACAACATTATGGTGATCCATCTGAAATGTGCTAAAACGTGCCTGTAAATTAAAGGACTGTAAAATTAACTACAAAAGTGCAGATATATCTTGTTTGGAAGATAATATTGCCAGTGTCTGTTTATTAAAGACTAATTTTCTAACTTTGGATATCTCCAAACAATTGCAATATCAGCAAAAAAGTTAAAAGTTAGGTCTGTGGAGACACAAGCCTCCTCACACAGCAAGAGTGCAATTCAAACACCTGTAAAGAACTAAATGCTTTTATTTCTGTTTATGTTTGACTGAAATCTTATGCAGTGCTGCTTTATAAATGGTTTGACTGAAGTACACACTTGGGCATACTATTTTTCCAGTGACTATATTTGTTCTTTGCTAAAGCATAGTGTTGTGGCCCCATGTTGTTTGTGAATGTTGTGAACTTGTGGGCGTCAGAGGCAGAATTCCCCTCCTCTCCCATCAGCAAGCTCCGTTACCATGACATCACAGCACTCCTACGTGGTGTTTGTGAACCACCGCTGGGAAACATATTTTCACTTTTTGTATTATTGTGACATTGACTCAATTACTGCCTGCTGTGTTCATTCGTAGAGACTTGCAGTGAGTGTGTCGGGTTCTCACACACGTTGTGATTGTAGATGATATTCTCCTTACCTGACAGGCCGCCCACGTCCATCTTCTTCAGATTCTTGGCCTCCAGAACGACCACCGTCAACTTGCCAGCAGTGGGGACATAACGCAGAGAGAAGCAGATATCGCCCAACTTCTCTTGCTATGGACCACAAATACAAGCAGTTTGGATTAAAAATTAAAACAGCTCAATTTAATTAAGTAATGGATAAGTTTGTTGGAGTTGTTATCTAAAGCTTCCTTCCCTTTGACACGCATTTACTTTTGAAGTGAAATAGTTATGTTTGATTTTTCTAATAGAAATACAATTGTTTAATCAAAATGAACGATACTTTTTAATGCAATCATTAAAATCAACAGACTGATACCCTTTTGATAGGTATTATAAAATGTCCCAAAATACATGCACCTTATTAACTCAAACAAAGGGTCTCCGTGGCAATAAGAGCAGTTGTTACCTGTCAACAGCAGAGACTTTGCTCTTTGATATTTCTTAAGAACAGCTAAAGGCCACCTGTTGGTTTTTAAGTATAAGGTCACTGCAGGAACTTGGTCATTCATATTTGACCCTAACATTTAACTTTGCTGTGCACTTAAAATGGGTTACTTAAAATGCACTGTTTGTCTTTCAAAGTGCACTGACTGACACTGGAAACTCGAAATTATTCATTAATTTAGCAATCAGAAGTAACGCGTTGTCATTTTATCAGCTGGAATGCCTGCCATATCAAACGCTGTAACAAAGGTATGAGTACAATGCGTTTGGAAAAGAGGCGGAGGTGCGCAGTACTTAACAAAATGATCACTCCCCGGCCTGTAATCACTATCTATTACTTCTAAATGCCACTTCACTAGAGCTGGAGCAAGCATCTGATAAATATTTCAGTATGAGGTGGGAGCCAGAGCTGCCCTCAACAAACTACTGAGCCCTTAGTGTTAAGTCATGTTTATAAAAAACTAAATATATACTAAAATGCTTTAAAGGCAAAAAAAAATCTGAATTATCATTATCATAATTAACCTTTATTTTAAACCAAACCGGTGCTAAAACTGAGGTTCCCCTAGCAACACATGCTATATGCCATGACATTTACCATGAAAATTGAATCTCCTGAACTGCTGCCTGGAAAGTCATACTCTATTAATTGAAGGGGAAGTGTGGACATCTGATTAAGTGACATTTCTGGGAGAGATGGATTACATCAGCCACGCTACTGCATTTGTGGCTCGAGCACAAACACATCGGAAATAATGACGGTGCTTTTGTGAATGTTAGCATAATGTTAACACAAGATTTTGAAATGTAAAATGTGACCCTTGGCACTAAAACAATGAGCTTATTTGTGAGTTCCGGCAGATATGGACCACACCTCCTCCTTCTCAGCGCTCTGCAGATCCCGCCACTCTTCTGTTATGTGGCTGAAGTCCACCTTGTTCATGGGCACCTTGATGTCACCAATGGCGTCGTGTTTGGAGAAGCGGTCGAAGTCATACACTGTCATTACGAGCGTCTTTCCACCAAGCTCTACATAAGGAACCTAAGCAACAAAAAAATATACAGATATATAATATTGGACTTAGTCTAGTATTCTTAGACACAAAATCAAAACGATCTAGCTCACAATATGGTTTATTTAATACACCACTTTTCTTTGACTATTAAAAACACCAAAAATGATGATCATGCAACTTCTTATTATCCTAATTATCATACCCACGTTAAAGGTGAAGTGCCTTTTGTGTTTTCCCCCCATAGAGCGTATTGTAAACGCAGCTCTTTGGGAAAAATCGGACCATATTTTATCTATCACAATCCCGTAAGAGTAAGAGGTAAGAGCATAAGTGGCGCTAAAGTTCGTGCTATAGCACCACCATGGTCAGGAATGTGCCAGGAAGAATATTTTGTCTAGAACTTGTTAATGTGCCACCTGCTGACTGTTTGTAAGCATGTATTAAATAGTGGACTCATCTTCTAATATAAGACATGTATTTACCTTAAATGTAAACTGCTCATTAAAAACAGGATTGAGGGTCTTTCTGTGGACCTTGGTCTCAAACTTCTTCTTCTTGTCAGGCAGCAGGTAGACCTTTACGTACGGGTCAGAGGTGCCGCCCATGTCCATAGCAGGCAACTCTGCTGCCTGAATGATCCCCACAATGAGCTGAGGAAGAAAGACACATTTTAAATAGAGACCTTGGTGCACACAGATGTCATTACCACAGATTTCATGGCCCTGGCAGACACATATATGCATGATGAAAACAGCAGGCCCACCAGCTTGTTAAGGTGGAGGTCATTATTATTTCTGGTGGCAAGTGAGGATGGGTTGGTGTCAGTGCGCTGAGATGTGGTGACACTATGAGAAGGTCATGTCTGCTGGGCTGCCAGCGGCCACAGAGTTAGCAAAGGTCAGGACGTGTCAGCTTTGCAATAAGAGAAGTTTCTCTTTACCTGAGGCTGATAATTGATAACCACAACGGGGAGGCTGGGAGGCTGATTGAGCTGCCAGTCAGAACATCCACTCAAAGAGCTCTCAAAAGGCCCAGCTAGTCAGTCAATCAACTTCCTATCAGCCGCCATCAAGCAGCAATCTGGAGGCTGACCAGGGCACTGAGCCATGAAGCTGTACAGCTGTCAGGCTGCCATCAGGGCACCCCCATACCCGGGTACGCAACAGACTGACGTGAGAGAAATATCACTGGACCAGACTTTTTCTACTGTAACAAACTGAGCTTTCTATCCCTTAAACAAGCATTATGCATCCCATTGTGGAATCAATTATAATATGTTAAAAATAAATCAACATCGTCCTGTATATAAAGTATTTACCCATACAGTTTTACATGACCAAGTAATATTTATTGGTAGTGAATTATGTATTGATTTCATTGACACACACAATGTTTCAAGCACGGTAATCATACATGACACAGTGAGCACAAGAAAATGCATTGAGGAACAGATGGTGCATCATAGAATAATTAACTACTCTCCAGATTATGCACCGTTTCCCCGACATTACCACTGCAAACACTCAAATGAGTTCCTGTCATGGATTCAATAGATAGAGCAGACTCAATGTAATTGCACCATAAATGCATCTTACAGCCGTTTGTTACACAGGACGCATATCAAATAGATGACACACAATTATTATAACTGTCATCTTTTCCAAGTTGAGGTTTTGATTTCATAACCAAGAATGCATGGAGAAGAAAACTCACCTCGTGTGTCCTCGCTTAGTGCGAGCACTTCAAAACCATGTATTGTTTATGGGGCTTATTTTTGGACAACCCCTGAACAAAAAAAGCACAAACAAAATGCAGTCTAATTTGTTCAGTGGCTGAACAAATAAAACTCCAAATTTATGTGCTTCATGCAGAGCACTAATAAGATGTTATTTTGCATCTGTGAATACTTGAAGAAGTAATTAAAAGCTCATCAACCAGGTAATGTCTTTAATATGCTTATTTTCACATTGAGTAAATAACTACATGGCTGTTACTCATTATCGCTAAAGTAATTAAAAGGGCTTTCTTTTTCCTGTTGTTTTAAAGGTGTACCATGTAACTTTTCTGGTTTGGGGTCCATCACCTGCTTGAGATGTTGCCTGGAATGTTTCACAGTATGACATTAAATATATAAGTTTTGCATTTATTCAAATATTTCTTTGCTAAAAATATACACTGAAAAACATGCATTCTTACTGTGCATGGGCTTGCCTCTCTGGCCCGTAACTTGAGCTGGTAGCGTCTTTTGCTTGTCTTGATGGAGATGGGTTGATTTAATGCTACTGTGGAATATCCCAGGTAGACAAGGAGGTGGTAGACTGCCGACCAGGAAAGTTTAGGGTCTGGAGTAGTTGTTGACAGTTGTTTTGTGCAGTTTAGTCAAGTTTTTCAAGAGTTTTGTTTAAATGGAGTATGGTTTCATAAAAAATGTTGGTTAATTTTAATTTGTATGTCCAGAATAGTTAATGCTTTCAGTTTGATTTATACATGTATGCGGTCAATACAGAAGGGTACAGTAGCATTTTGGAATATATCTGTGAGGTTAAGTGAGAATGTGTTAAAATTCATTGCTTCATAATGACTCTGAAATTCATATATTCTGTCTGGACACAATACAAATGGCCTGCTCTTGACTGGCAAAGAAAGCAATGAATATGGTAATGATGTTGAAAGTAGGAATGGCATTATAATTCCCTTCCCGCTGTGCTAAGAGCTCTTTTTGTGCTTCATTTGCTGTGTATTTGCCTGATCTCGCCGCGTCACTGCTCTCCGAGTGATTTGGGTCTTTTACAAAACCAAAGTCTCATTAGTGTTTAAAGCCAGTGTCATGATCACCAGAGGCTGCATCCACAGACCTCAGTGTCTGTCATTACTTTGATCTGCGGCACTTCTCCACTTGTGTCAAACACACACAGCCAAGCAGTCACGCCATTACTCCAAGTCTCTTAAGATGATTCATTTATTCAAGTAACACATTATTTATTCATTGAACATTACAAAATCATAGCCAGGTGTTGATGGTACAACTTAACACAAATTTGGAAAGTGATGTTGAAGAGATATTGTGATATCATTATTCAAGTGTTTTGTTTCATTTGAAGATTTATGACTTTATGGAGACTAAATGCTAACTAAGACTAACTAAACAACAACTAATAAATAATTACTTATATGCTATACCACTGCTATTGGCTGTGCTAATATACTGAATCTTTGTACATGTTTATTGGTAATGAAAGACTGAGCGTTGAAGCAATATTTTAATGACACTGTCTGTCACAACGGAATAAAAAGCTGTCAGCCATTCATTATCAACAGCACCAGCATGGGGCCTATTTTCACCACAATAATGCCCATAGAATGAGATGCAATTGTTCCGATTATAAGACAGATGAACTGCCATACGGGTCTTATTATGCATTTTCCACATCTATACAAAAATGCCATCTTTTAACTTAACTGTAGCTAAACAGTGACAAGTATATGATGTTAAAAACCTTTCTGGGTTCATCCTGAAATAAAGCTAGGCTAAAAGTGCTTCGTTGAGTGTCTAATCCCCAACTGTCACTTCCCTTATGTTTATAATGTGGAGTTAGCCAGCCCACAGAGGGGTAGTGCTGTTCACACAGCGTGTCTATTATCTGTCACACAACATCTGGAGCCCACAAGTTGATGTTTTTCGCCCCAGCTTTTTAAACTCATTGAGTGGAAAAATATAGCAGATGGATATCTAGAGGGGCCTTAAATCAAGCAGAAAGAGAGAAACAAATTTACAGAGAAAATCCCTATGGTATAGGCTCAGCGATATATGTACTAGACCACCGTCACAGTACAACACACTACAGTGCACAGATTGTGCTTGAGTGGCGATGTCTTAAAGGAAAGCTGTACATAATTTGGGATCAGTTTTATTCTGGTAGGAATGATAAGTTGGACCACCTCAGAGTTTGGGTGTGACCATACTTACACAGGAGGAGCTTTTAAAACAACGACACACAGAAAATAAGATCTGGAAAACCGAGTCTTACCGAGTTCTCTGTGAAATTGTAATCCAGGGAGTATTGTAATTTTCCCAGTTTCTGGTCCTCCTTAGGCTCAGCTTCTTTCTTCTCCGTTTCAGTCAACCCTGTTTCAGCATCCTCCTCATCCTTCAAGGCCTGAAGGAGACACCCACCAATAGTCAGTGTCGCCTGTTTGTCGCTCGGGCTAGCACCCTGCCAGCCGTTCCCCGCCCAGGTCCTGTCTGTGGACCTACTCCTGTAAAAGCTGCCACTTGTTTTATGACAGATAAGGGAAAACGGGGATGCAAGCACTAAAACACCAGTTAACACCAGGACATGCTCTGTGATGCATAAAAAGCCCCGGGTCTGGTCCCCTGATGTCCTAACAGTCTGAGTGTTTCAGTTAAAGGGAGAAAAGATCATATGATGGTTTCAGAAATGACAGCTATGAGCAGGCATTGGTAAAGGAAGGGGAGGGGTTAGAAATGTACTGACAGACATGGATAGGGCAGAGAAAGATGGAGACATCTGGAAGAGACCATAATCCTTGTTATTTTAAGGAGAAGACTTTTGGTTACTGAGAAGAGTATGAAGAGACAGTGAGCCGTGAGTGTCCTTAGCCTGGCAGTGGTGTGAGGGGAGTGGTAGCAGGTGAAGGGTAAAGAGGCTGGGATTGGTGAGGAGGATGTCAAGGACAGTATAGTACAACATGCGATAGAAGAGGCACTATTTGTCAAAGACATTCATTCAGCATCAAAAGTTGCCTTTTCAAGATATCTCTTTTTCAGGCATGCAGAGCATTCTCTGTCATACAAACTGGTGCTCTTTTGTGAATCCCCATTCCTGAGTTAAATGATGCCTTCAGACACAGTCGCATTGTCATCATAGCCTTAAGCTTATGTAACCCTCTACGTAGATGGAAGCTAAGAAGCATCATGCCAGCGGTGGGTGGGAGGTGTTGGTAATAAGGGGTTGTAATGTTCTTCCGGGCCTGCTCCTATTCGTTTGTCAGATTGCTAATGTGAAAGCAAAAAGCTGAACATCACTGATTCCTTCAAAGTTTCCACTGAGCCATATAGTCTCTTCCTTTTGGAAATAATTCAATTGAAACATTTGGTGTCATTTGCAGTGGAATGGCTGACGCAAGTTAAATGATTGAGTGCAAATGTTTTTAGGAGTAATCACTTAACTTTTGAGTAAAAAAAGGTGGGATTGATTTCACCTGAATTGACAGATGCAACTGCATGCTTTTACTTTAGTCAAAAGCTTCCTTTTCATCTCTAGTTTCAAAAGGTTATTTACTTGTAGAGACTCTCAGTCATTCCACGTTTGCCTCCTGACACTCGTTTGAAATGCAAATTTAACATTCAAAAGGCAAGAGACTTTTGCCTGGGATAAAATCAGTGTGGTTCAACTTTGTCATTGCGGATCCAGTGTTTTCTTCCATACATATATATGTGCATATGCAGTTAGTATGCACATATATACAGCAGAGATACATGTACTGTATGCATAGTTACATATATTAGCTTCTATGGGAGTACGTTGTTGTCAAGAGGCTATTTGAAACGTCAGAGCAGCAGGCTTAAGAAGATCCAACAGCAATTGGGAACCTACCGCCAGTGACCATCCCGAACAGTCATCAGACACAACACAGATAAGGAGGACATAGAAGGAAGAAACACAAATTAAAACAACCACACACAAGTTAACACATATTTCTGGCTCACCACGAGAAATGACTTGACTTAAAATCTACACCAACCAATGCTTTATCTGTGTTGTATCTGCAGGGTATTTTGGGCTTCTCCTGCTCTCAATTTTATTTGTAATTGACAGGAAAATACTGTTCATAATGAATCAGAATCTAGATCGATGAATTGTCTTCAGCTGAGGACACACAAGAGGATTTTGAAATAATCAGCAATTGTAAGATGTGTCACAAAGTGTGCAGACCACGGACATTATGTAATTTTGAGATTTGAGATTATCTATCTCTTGTATGAAGGACAGTAACACCACACACTTGCAGATTTCAGGTAGGACTTGTGGCTGGGGAGTACCAAACGTGTGATCAAACAGAGCGTGTCAGGACCAAGATACAAGGGTATGAGTGGATGAAACAGGAGCGATCTGTAAATAAGGGGCCTGTTATAGTCTTTGTAGAGATGATGCTAAAATAACAGACATTTGTTTTCAGGGCTATATTTCTATGGTTCATAAGCCGTCAGTAGGTAATAGGTGTATGGTGAAGTCTGGCCATATTGATTGGCTGCTGCCAAAGTTGACTATAAGTGACAATTACAGATACCCAGCATGATACAAATAATTGAAGGTCTTGGAGCTATGACCTGACAAATAGTCGTAACAGAATTGTACAGAATTGTACCCCACAGTCATGCGGAGTGCCAAAACAAATAATTGTTTGTGAGAAGCGCAGCCGACCTACATATCCCCGAACTCGCGGGAAGGCAAATCAGGCTTAAAATCAAACTAAATACCCTCTAGTGAGTCCTCAGCCTTTGTGGTTTTACTCTAAACCTTTTTGTCCAGTCTATAGATAAAATAGAAATTGAAATGCAGCCAGTCTACATGCTGATAAAGTGGAAACTGGCTATGCCACGCTTATTGATGATGTAGTTATATGTACTATGTATCAAAAGTCTATGACACACTACATATTATTTAATCTGTGGCATTTAAGGAATTCCCATCAACCTCAATGTGTTTTGAGGAGAGTGAAAATACACTATGATGGACTCCTGAAAAGTTAAAAAAGTTGTGACATAAATTCCATTCTGCAGTCTTACTGATTAGGGATGTCTTTTCTCGGGGTGAAAACCATTTTATTACTCACACTCTTCAACATGTGAGCAGGTCCTTATTTGGACAAGGAAACACTCACAGGAACCCAAATTCAGAAGACAAATTGAAAATTGTTTAAATGGAAGTCACTACATGACTCTCTTACATCCCTGAAATTAAACTGGACGCTTGTTTCAGTTAAATATAATACATGAACAATAAACTTAAACTTAAAATACATTGTATACAAACAGAGTTGGGCACAATTTGAAATAATTCTAATAAAAATATAAATAAAAGTGACATACATACACATTTCCAACTTAATGCATGCAAGTAAAAAAAAAAAAAATCAAACAAACTTAAAATGAATGATTAGCTTTAAATCTAAGTTGCAGATAAAAGGCTTATAACCCAACATTTGAACGTTTTTACCTCGGTTTTGGTCCCATCAATGACGTCCTTCATGTTGATTGCATTTTTGCCCTTGTCTTTCCCCTTCTTTTTATTTTTCTTCTTGAATATCCACTTTTTGCAGATGCAGAAGCAGCAGGCTAGCACCAGGATGATGGCCACAAATGCGATGGAGACAATGGCCCAAGATGGCACTGGAGACAGAAAGAGAAAGAGATTTGAAATGAAACTTCGGGTGTAAATGAAACAATGATGCACCCTGAAAAGAGAAAAACAACACGTTGAGAGGAGAGGGGTCAGAGCAGTTAAACTTTGTACACAAGTGATTGTAGAAGTGAGACAAGAGCAGAAAAGTGGAGTTTCTCTACATCGACCACCTAGTTTGGACTATCATGAGGTGTCAGACCCTTAACGATTTGTTCCCACTAACTCAAGCCGGGACTTCACAAAGCTGCTTCAGTCAATTTAGTGGAAATAAGAGATGCTGGCCTTCCCTTTAAAAAACAAAAACAAAAAATACCCAGGAGAACCCAGGCTTCTAGAAACTGTCAGAAGTAAACTTTTGTGGGTGGCAATTTTGACAAGTGTAACATGAGTTACAGTAATTTAACATTTAACTAATTTTAGTTTACAAAGTGAAATTTGTAACATAACATGTTAATTTGGATTATTGACGATATGTGAGCCAAATAACTTAAATGAGTGTCACGGAGAAGGGGAATTTTAGAGGCAAGTCATGGCATGAGAAATCGCCCTGTGTAATGCTCTTAATGCAAAACAACCGTGGCAATATCTTAGTGAAAGTGACTCTAGCAGTCTATATGATGATGACCCAAGATACACTTGCACTTTCAAGACTTTATCTAAAAACTCAAAAAGACTCATCAAAAAAGTATACTACAGTCTACAGTCTAGTCGTGATGCTGCTCTGCAGATTTCAGCAGGTCTGGTCCCGGTTCAGAGGTCCAGAGGCAGAAGCAGACAAGAAAAATCAATGCTCTGTTGACAAAATCAATAAGCACTCTCCTCCTTGGCCAAGAACAGTAAGTGATGCTCTAAAATAACTTTAGGATCTACCGCTTTGGCCTCGCCTCAGAGCCATGTGGTAATGGAGGTGACGCTGAATAGACTTTGGTTCCAATGATCCATATAGGAAGAATTTCTTTTGCAGGAAACAAGAGGAGTATACTGTCAACTTTTCGTTTTCCAGTTATTTATCCAAGACTATTCTATATTTGGTCATAAACATGATGTGCTACAATATAAAAAAGCTATCGCACAATAATTGATAAAACCTTTGACACTATAAGGAAATATTGTAGAATATGCAGACATAATGTGCTGGTAGAAGCGGTCAGTACAGTTAGTATAAAAAAGGTGCACTTTGTAAGTTTTCTGGTGGAGGGTTCATCGCTTGAAATTAAAATGTTAATGTTTTACCGATTTTCTACAGTATGGCACTATGAATGATAGTATGAACAATGATCTCTCATTCATTTAATTAGAGCAGTTGTATTGTCAAATAAACAGTTACAGTCTGTTTTATGCTGTTTTGTGGAGCATTCCAGGCAAAACAACAACAATTGAATGGAGAAGGTTTCGGACCCTCCACCAAAAAAATTACATAGTGCCCCTTTATTTCTGGCAATGCTGCTGCTGACAAGACTATGAACTGAATAATCACCATTTATCACATTGTGCTCTGTTTTGCAATTCTCATTATTTACATGTCTAAGTGATTTTGCACATTTTCTTCACAAATCACAAAGTAAATTATTTAAAAGTCCAACTAACAACATAAAAATCTAGACATTTCATGCTGAATTTGTGGCAGATGTTTCAGGTAAATATAGACCTAAGCTACATGACCAAACAACAGATTTAGTGGATTAAGGGCCCTATAGTTACAGATGTAACTGACATTTATGGTGGTAGATGGTGCTGTTGGTGGTGATCTGGTGTCCACAAGTGCTCTGTAATAGTTTGGTGAAAATGTTTGGCACATTTCACTAGTTTCAGGGTTGTGTTTTGTTTCACCACGGAGCACACGTGGGTCAGCATGAGATCTCTACCATGTCTTTGGTAATTTCTGCTGCGCGGAGAAAAGCCAAACTGCTCTCTGCGCTCCTAAACATCAGTCATTGTGTGATCTTTGGTCATGTAAGGAACTTTGTGACTACAGTGCTGCTCCTGTTGCTTTTCCTCCTTCGCTCAGGTCTCTCTTGTCTACAAGAGTGTGTTTTGTGTCACCAAATGTGATTACTCTCCGTCAATTTGTGATTAATGCATACATTTTCTATGATTTGCATCATTTTCTATGATTTATCACGAGTTAACACCTTAACATTGACTATAATAGGAGTAGAATATATAAATATATATATATATATATAAATATATATATATATATATATATATATACACATACATATACTACTACTCAAATGTCTAATCACTTCATTGGAAAATTACTGATAGTGCAACGCTCCACTGTATTCCTTAATTAAAGCAACCTGATTCCCAGAAAGCAATAAAAGCATCCTGTAATTAACCACATTGTGTTCGTGTCTTTCCTCAGGAGATAAATTGAGCGACAAAGTGAGGAGTGAGTGAGTGAGAATGAGTGTTACTGGTTTGTGCTATTCAACTTCCACCCCTTATCTGTGGTTCCACTGTGTCATGACGGGGCAAATGAGGCTCCTCTAATGACTGCACTGTGCATCCACATAGACTTCCTCTAACTCCACTTTTCTGCTTCTCCATAAAAAAGGCATGGGGCGTCGTAAAAGGTACTGACATTTACAACAATGTGGGTGACATAAATCTATAAGGTTTCTTAAGTTTTCTGTAACCAAAAATATTGATTATACTTTTGATTAAAAGAGCCTGCTCATTTAAAAAATGAAAATTAACCAAGAGGAGTTTTCTATCAAAGGCTGTCTGTTTTAACTCCTTACAACTAAAATGTGCAATTGTACACAGTCCCACATTTTGAGCAAACGACTTACATAATAATTTTTTTACCATAAGGTTTTGCTATAGAGTTATTTATATATATGTATATCACTGTTTTAGTATATATTTGCATTGAACTATGAATTGTTCACAAAGAGAATCTGAGGTTTTGGTTGACATGTGCAGTATTTTCAGGTCTGAGATAAAGCTAAGACGGGGCTTGTCAGAGGAGCTGAGTGATTTGGTCTCAGAAGTCTTCTCCCTGGAGCTTATCACATATCATTTTGAGCCGTCACAGAAGGTCAGGGAACAGCTACCTCAGCACAAAGCAAAAAGTTTTACAGCTTGACATCTAGTTGGGCTCTAAAATCCAACATAAGTAGCCTATTTTTGTGAATTGTATTATTGCAAAGTTATTCAGTTACACTCATAGAGGGCTGTAACAATGGATAAATATTATGCATGCTCTGAAGTGTTTATTACTCAATTGGTAGATGCCTTAGCCCTGAACTAAAATATTTATAGCTCTGATTCACATTGTTCTACTGTGAGAGCAGTAGAAAGTCATGGGCAGCCATGATGAAGATGGGTCTGGACAGCTGCATTAACTGGCCAGTGCATGTGTAATGTTGCATCTGCACAATATCCACTTGCAGCAGCCGACATAATCCAATATGACAAGACTCTGTTGGTCAATTATCCTTGACATTATATCTAGTTATGTACAAAAACAATGCATCCGACTCCCTGTGATGCATGCGGACATGGATTTTTAATGAGACCATCATATCTTAAAATATATACGCTTTATCCAACCAAATTCAATAGATTTCAATTGGATTGCAATAACAATAGCTTAGAAATAGTGTCCATAGTGTGTAATTCTTTGTTTGAATGATTTTGTTTGGCCTATAAATGTGTGGATAACTCTGGGATTTGTTGAATGTGATCTGAAGCGGTTTCAGTTGCACCAGGCCCTGATGGTGTCTCATGACAGGCGCGCTTGTGTAAATAAAGGGCACAGAGTTGCAAAGTTGGGCAGAGGCCTGTAGCCAGAACAGCAGGCAGACCGCGACAAACAGCTCTGCTCACCCACCACACTAATCCCCCTCCAATAAACTGGCGGGCTACTGATTGAGTCACAAATCAGGAATCCACCCAAATTCACAACAGAAAATAGTATACGTTTGAAAGAGTCACATTAAAGTTACCGATTTATGAAATTAATACAATTCGGTCACTCCACAAAGGTGGCAGAGAAACAGCAGGAAGTAAAGCATAATTTACGTGATTAATTGCCCTAAAATGTCAATGACTTGTCTGTGCTGGGAGTAATGGCTGTTGGAGGCAGCAGTCACGGATCACACAGCCTCACCGTTCAAAGGCTAATTATTATTGGGAAGTAAAGCCTAGAGTGTTTGGAAACTGACTAAGAAATTCAATACACTGCTTTCCCTGAAGGCAACCTCAGTGTTAGTGAGAAGTCACAGTGTGGTGGTGTGCGATTACACGGCCTGGCTACGGTGTCTGAGTTTCAAAGTTTAATTCATGCAAAAAGTTTACTTCAATCAGAAATTAATAAATGCTTGCAATTTTCAGGATGGAATTTGCCATATGTTGCCTCACAAAAAATGTTGATGTTTTACATATATATATATAACATTTCATTTAATGTGTGTGGAAATAGAGCAATCTATGTTATCCAAATAAAATAAACTATTTGAGGTGTAGTACAAGCACATTATTATCCATGTACATTTTAATAGTAAGACTGAATTATAGATGCAGTGCTTGATATTCATTTTTTTGTTTTTTACAATCTAGAACTGTGATGCAACTAGGGTTGTCAAAGTATCAAAAATCAGATACTAATTGATATTAAACGGATATCGAAACTAGATACTCATTTGAGCAAGTATCGATCCTTACATTACATTAAGAGGACAAAATTTAATCTTTCCTAGAGATTTACAGAATGCTCATGAGCTTCAACTGAGCCGCAAGCTAAAATAAAGAAAGTATTTTGTGTTGAAAATGTCTATTTTGTCCATTATCTGAAAAAAAAGTGTGTATTTAAATTATCTTTGTCATGTGGTATTTACAAAGTTTGACCTAGAATCCACTGACTTTTGCACTTTTTTCACTTTGTGCCCAGGAGGCAGAGTTTGGGGCTAATCTCTGAGGCTCAGAGATATTTCGTGCAGATCCTGATGGACAGCACACAAAGAAGTCAGTCTGGCAAGTGTTACATCTCCATCTGCACAGACCCACAGCCTTCAGGGTTTAACTAGGTCTTAGCCTATAGCGCAAACCTCCTGCAGTATATCGGTGCATGTGGAGTGTGTATCCTGCCCATCCACTCGCATATTTGTCGTTAAATCTGCTTGCTGACATTCTCCAGACACTATCGATATTTTCACAGCGTAAACAAGTCTTGGGGCATTCATCATCAGTCTGACAGCACTGGGCAGAAAACTGGCTTCTTTTGATGAAGAGGATGAAGTGAGAAAACACTAATTTAAGGCTTTATAATCTTTGGGTTTTCTTTGGCTCAAAACTCTGTGGCTTGAATTGCACTTGAAAGTGGAACTTCACAAGCCCAAACAATATCAGATGTCAGATGTCATTGCTCTCTGTAGGTAACAATTATGATCCAATATATTTATATAGTATTGCGAATATGCCTGTGTGAGGTGCAAACATAATAGTCAGGCCCTGCAAGTGCAGTATTGTTAGAAGTGATTATGAAGTAATCCAGTGTAGTCACTTCATGCTCAACAATCATCAATAGAAGCACCTCTATTTAAACTCCCGCTGAAACCAAGCAGCTTATATCTGCATGTGTATTTTATCATCAATGGCACAGCTGTTGCTTGTTATTGGTTAAAACTGAGAAGAGTTTTAGGAAGGTCGCATTTTACAACTAAAGGTGGAGATGAAGCTCAAAATGGAACAAATTATTCCGTTAATACAGTGCGCTCATGAGGCTGAATCATCACATATAACACATAACACTAGGAGGCAGTGAATATATTTGGCTATTGTCAGAAGTCCCTGGTCTTTGTGGAAAAATAAGGATACAGCTCTATTTAAACTCATACGAAGTTCAAATACAGTTGAGCTCTATCCAGCTAATGTTATCAAGCATTATTAAAGTTCAGTGTTTAGGGGTTATTCAAAGGTTATTCAAGGGATAGGGAATTATTTGCCAAATGGGCAGAAGGTTACCGCACTTACATGGGATTTTGTTGAGTTCATTCATGAACTTGTTCTTGAGCTTGGAAAAGGCCTCGTCCTTCTCACCTGTCCCGGGTCCGGCAGAGTTGGTGCTGTTGGAGCCGGTGGCAACAGATGAGGCAGTGGTGGCAGGCGCCGCCAGCGCTTCCCTCCGACTCTCGTTCATGTTGGCGTGGGGGTCAGCCAGGCAGCTGCTGGACAGAGCAGAGAGGAGGCGGTTAGTTTGTTCTGCTCCTGAGACAGATGCATGTCAAAGGCACAGCTCTGGTTTTGTCAGATGACTGAACTGACGCGGATCGAGAGCAGCTGCTGGAGCTGCCTGAGTAAACATCAGCTAGGCTCCAAAAAGAATTGGCCAAAACAGAGACACTCACTCACTGCTTACACTAATAAATGGTCATTTCACATTGCCTCATTTTTCTACAAGAAACCCAGGAAATAATGAATTAAGGAAGTGCAAGATTAATCAAATAGTCCTCATTAGAAAGCAGAGCGGACTGTTCTATCACACAAACACACAGGGCTGCCAGGTGTATTTATTTTCACATTCAGCTCATTGTGAAAAGCAGGAAGCAATCTGTCGTTTGTACTATGTGTGTTTGTGGGCTGCATGTTGAATGGAGCTGCGGGCCATACATGTAAACCTCCTCCGCCTGCTCTGGCTGGTCATCACCTCAATCTCTCTAAAGCCTTGTTCCACGTGAAGTTTTTCCACACATGTCATTTACGCCTTGGGACAAACAGAGAGGCTCACAATATAACATGACTATAAATGCACTAGACCTGCTTAAAGGAACAGTGCATTCAGGACTACAGCATGGTATCTATTTTCTTAAAATGAACAAGAAAGTTAAAACAAATAAATTATGATGGTAATTTATTATCATTGTTTTTTTTTGGTTTTGTTTTTTTTTAGTTTAGAGCGCACCCAAGTTAAAAGTTACATTGACAATGTATCTGATAGACAATTTGTATTAATTGATTTTTTTTTTTTATTATTGTAAAGGTAATTACTAAATATAATTTTCATTCATTCATTCATTTTCTACCGCTTATTCCCGTTAGGGGTCGCGGGTGACTGGAGCCTATCCCAGTGACTTTGGGCCTTAGGCGGGGTACATCCTGGACAGTGGCCAACTTGTTGCAGGGCTGACACAGAGAGACAGACATGGACAAGGACAAACCATTCACTCTCACATTCATACATTATGGGCAATTTAGAGTTGTCAATTAACCTACACAGTCATGTCTTTGGACGGTGGGAGGAAGCCGGAGAACCCGGAGAGAACCCACGGTAACACGGGGAGGACATGCAGACTCCACCCAGGGAGAGCGTGTGATGCTGGGGTGGTCCGGGATTCGAACCCCACGATCTCCTTCTTGAGAGGCAGAAGCTCTAGCTGCTCTGCCACCGTGCACCCTGTATATAATTTTGCTATATAAAATTATGTTTATATCCTTATAGATGATTATTTTTTGACGAAAGATCTTTGATACATTTATAGCTCAATCAACAAGGCTTTGGACTTTAACACCTTTCACCATTTTCTATAAACTAATGCCCAAGACAGTTGAAGAATCCATCACAGAAGCTCAGGCCCCTGCATTCAACCACTGCTGGGTAATGGCCAATTACACTGGACAGCTTTGAGAAAAGTTGTGAAAAAGATGATCAGATCTGCCAAGAGTTGGCAGGTCTAACCAACTCAATGCCTGAAATGAAATCTCTTGCCGCGGTGATGACAGAGAACAAGTAGTTTATATAGATGCGTCGCAATAACAACCACAGGCTCTTAGCTTGTATGCTGCGGGTCACAAAGTGAGGTGGGAACAGCAGTTTATTCAAGGGGAAAGGGGTGCATGTGTGGTGAACACAAACACTTCAAAAATGTATTACAACAGCTGTAGAATTTTAACACAAACCACATGTGCACTTAACATCACTAGGCAATAATATCAACTTGTTCTGTGATAATGTTTAGTTCATTCCCAAACAAATTACGGTTGTTTGCTATGTTTACATATTTGACTCTTGATTTATTTGAAAATAATGGATTGAATATCATTTCGACATATTCTTGTTATGAAAGCACCAAAATTGCTACTTGTGACTTAAACTTGTAGCAAACACTATATTAAAACACATCTTTTTTGTCTCACAGATATATTTGCAAGCTGCTGAATGTGCTTTGAATAAAACCTATAATCAATGCTAACTGTTCATTACAGAAGATTTTACTGGGTGCATGGTGCAGCAATAAAGCCTCTTAACTGAACAAAGCAGCCCAGTGGTTAGCCAGGCCCTCTCCACCTCCCTCTTGGTTGAATGGACTCCTACGCACGTCCATCTATGTTCTCTCAGCATCCCTTTGGTCTCCTTTTGAAACAAGCAAGGTGAATGTGGGGGCCGAGCTGTGTGCTACTCTTTGCGGTGACAGGAACATTCAACACAGACAAGGACAACCAAAACACAATAATTCTCGGTGGAGTGCAAGTGGGAGGCATCTTCTATAGAAATGCATTGATCATGACCTGTTTGTGCAGAACAGTGGGTAATACTTATACCCGACATTAGAGGCTCACCATGCTACTCTCTACTCATGATATGGAAGGGCTACAATTACACTAAACACAGTTCTTATCGCAGACAGCCAGACATTTAATCTATAAAAGCATATAAGTATGAAACAATGCATTTTAAATTGGTTAGATATTGATTCAATAATGGGGTACAAATACTTCAAGCATATGGTCTCAGTATATTAAAACTTCAATCAAGTTTTGGTAGACTTGTTTTAATGCAGAGACAAATAAACATACTTTTTGTGTTAAAATGTTATATGTTATAATTGAGCAAGAAAGACAATTAAGCAGAATGAAGGGACACAACATATACAGAAGATTGAATAGGAATCAACTTTCCCCATCAAATGTGTGAATGACATCTATCAAACATGGGCTTCGTATGTAGAGAACCACCCATAGAGTCTGTTGTGCCGTTTGCATTAGGAATCGCATCATTGGAACAGAACATTCAATTTGCTCATATTTACAACTTAATGACTACTTGCTCATACAGTCGAGAGATGGAAACTTCCGTATTATCTCGAGTATTTGCCAAATGTCACAGCAGGCTGTCCTCTTAAAGAGAAAGTCTCATCTCAAGTACCTTATTTTTCCCTCATAGAAAATCTAAGAGCAGAAATGACCTTTTATCTAATACAAGGTCTATCATCTTCATGTAATCATCCAGCATACTCTCTGCATCATAAAATCCGCCCTGTCACAATTGTGATCCAGGACTTTAAATAATTACACAAAATGGCCGTAGCGGCTTCCTCTTAGCAGCTCCATGTTATTTCCGCTTGGTCGGTTAAGTGTCACATTAAATCTGTTGAGGTTGTAACCTGAGGGTGCTACAAGATGGCAAATTCAAAATATTAATACAGATTTATTTAGAATATTTTGATAAGACAAATAAGAGCTACTGCAGCTTTTTTTGTGCAACAAAATGCTATACAGCGTTTTCCTTTCATCTCAAACCCTCTCTGGAGGTGTGCCACTCAGGTGTAAATCCCCAGCCCAATTACAGTGACGGCAGATGGCCCAGCAGTGTCCCAACAACAGTGACGCTGCTGGCTGCTCCTCCTCTCACTCCCTCACTCCATCCTCCTCTCCTCTAACTGGGTCACCTCCTGATCTCGCTTTGCCACTACCCTATTTGCTTTACTATACTCCATTTCCATTTTTTTCACAAGATGACAACCACTTTAACGAAGAAAAACACAACCTGCGCAGTAATGATGTGTTCAGTTTTGTTTTTCCCTTTTGGCCAGTATTTGTGGTGGCCATTTCAGAACACAGTTGTATTCAATCTGTCACGGTTTAATAGTAACTGAATAGTATCAGGTTTAATACATAAAATGAACTGAGCATGTAACATTCTCTTGCATAAAAGCACAAAGTAATATTGGACTGCATCTTCTCATTTACTGAGCTTGATGGGTAAATTACTTACTTGATTACAAGCAAAATAATATGTCTCAGCTCAATTATATGCTGTATATAAGAACCTGACATTGAGTAGGCAAGATATATTATCGATGGAGTACATGTTATGAATTCTTTGCCTGCGGCTGAAATTAAGATGAAGCCAAGGTCTGTGCTTTAACCTTAAACCCAATTATATTGATGCATGATTTCAACAAGGTGTTGGGTAGACTTGTATATACAAGACATAAATAACCTGGGGGACTGATTAACATAATCAGATGCACTTGCAAATTCATGGAAATTGAATGTATTTGAATGTGAATGCCAACAAACCCATTTAAATCAACCTGTTTATAAACTATGTCATAAGTGTAAATGTAAATGGAAGAGTGACATTTTCAGGGCTATTGTAAAGTATGAGACATCAAATGGTGGTAAATGTTAGGGCAAACCCAAATCACACACACAAAGTAGTAAAGAGCAGGCTGCTTTTGCGCTCGAATCAATAACCGCCAAATTGACAGCAGCCCCACTGAAAGGAAAAGTCAGCAGCCCAAAATGTCCAGTGTCTGTAAAGTACAAGATTTTATTTTAATTATTTTTTTTATAAGCAAACAATAACTTGTGTAAATATTCATTTGATACAGCAAGAGGAATAATGCAGTTACACAATAAATGTGTTTGCACAAAGCCCCCCAACAGGCAGCATAGATTAAGGATGTTTCGGCTCATACTTAAAAAAATGTCTGTTTTCACCCTCCCTTCTGCTCTGTACTGGGATTTGTGATTAGTCAAGTAATTCAAAGTCTGGGTCATACATGCATCAAATAGCCATTTTTTAACAGTAAAAACATAAAAGAAAATGGTATGAAAATGGCTATGGTAAAATGCCACTATTATCAAGACATTTTATGTCCATTTTACAGTTTACAATTAACTAAATGTAAATTAAATTATCTACGTATGCTATAGCGTAATGCTTAATAGCTGAAACATTATATCAAAATATCTTCCAATTCCAGCCAGTAGGTAATACTTTTAACTGTCTGGCATTACAGTAGTGAAAAAAAAAATCCCCAAGTTAAACTTCACAGGAGTCCATGTGGGGGTGGTCTAGTGAACTGGAGCTGTCAGAGAGGCCAGGACTCCCCTGAGCAGGTGCAGGTTCGCTGAAGCCCTGTAAGAGCAGAGTCCTTTATGTAAATATAATGAATGCAAAATGATTGTGAGCTGAGGTGCCTGCAGAGAGGGGAGATAAGAGGAGGCGGAGAGGACCCCTGGCTACTTCCCCTTGTCCGGTGAAGCCTCTTTACTCACCTGAAGCCAATCTCAGGGGGTAATGGAACTGGAAAAAGTTATTAACCCCGCTTTGCAGAAGGGGCAGGACAGCTCTATTAAGCCAGGACACAAAGATTCCCTATTTTCAATTACTGCTTCCAGATTGTAAGAAAGTTACAAAAATCAGCCTATTCTTGAGGGGTCTCAGATTGCAGGACCATTTATCAGTGACTGTTGTTTCACATTAGGCATAGGTCTGGCACCAACTTCACACATGAAGTCTATTCATATCACTGTTAAACACACCTGGTGTTGTAAACTAAGTGCAATGGATGTTATAAAATGTACCATCTGCGCAAGTGGAATGGTAAAACGAAACTACTTTGCGATATGTTGAGTCTCCATCACCATTACAGCTTGATAATTTACAAAGGCTGAGCAATATGTCATCATCAGTCTATCACAATTTTCACTTCAAAAAAATAAAAGGCTTTAAACATTCATTTTTTGAATGTTGAAGCAAGACAGGCTTTTAATCAGTGTCATTTAACAGTATAAAAGACAGAAAAACAGTAAAATAGCCTAATCTATTCTCCAAATCACATGCTTTTACTGACAGAGGATAGGCTGCGGAGCCCTCATTTAAAAAGACTGAAGCGCATCATTGACAATTAGATATGACTGAATGTCGATTAAAATTAGATTAATTGCACTGTTCTTATGTAACAAGCTGAATCAGTGAGTCTTTAAATTTCACTGTACTTGTGACCATTTCCAAGTACAATTTGTGAAAAGTTAAAGATTGATATAATTTTGTGGTTGCATCTTTGTAGTTTTGAAGTCTAGCTCTGGACATGTTTCCTGTATCTTTGGCAGACAATACTGCACAGAGCCTGAAGCCTTACCCTCCACATTTAGCGACCCTGGGCCCTGGGGTGCAGGGCAGATGGGTGGTCGAGTGCCTCTGGAGATATGCCTATTGGAATCAGACTCATGGAGAAGGCCAGGCCAGGGGCTAAGCTACGACTACTGCCAGGTGAGTCATATAAAAAGAGGCTATTTGCTCAGTCACCGCCTGCCCCGAGGGTCACCTACAGGAACTCTGCCTGGCAACCACAAGAGGCAATAAACTACCAGGACACTCAGGCTGTGATAGCAATTTAATGGCTAAGAAGAAAAAGGCATGCTTGGAGCACTTCAACAGCAGGGCTTATTTAGTTTAGGGGTTACAAAATAAAAATGTCAAAATCACATGTCTATAAACATAAGGAATAAGTTAAGCATTCATAAAACACTTAAAATCTTAAAAATAGGCCTGTGTTTAATTCAGCATCAAGGAAAATATGTAAATAAAAAAAAAAAAAACAGACATAATGCATTTATTTAAAATTGTCTACAAACAGACTCTTTTACTAACATATTCTCTGCTGATCAGGAACATAACTACTGAGCTTGGAGCTAGCATCAAACAAATGCATCAGTGTCTATATTTCTATTTAGTTCCTGTTTTTTCATGCCGCCCACTCTTTCACACCTACCCACACTCCCGCAGGGCCCGGCTACAAATATCACAATTGACATGGTATATCAAGGCAAATTACTGGGACTGGATTGCTGTCTGAGGTTCCAGCTTTGGCAAAAAAAAAAAGTGCAATTCAGGACTACAAAAAATAAAAAGAAACAATCTTATAGCTCATTTTCTGTTCTTTTTTGTATGACAAAGTGGCTGCACGTCCTCAGCTGTTGTCATCGATGACTATTGTTGTTCTCAAACGCGATGTCAAAACACTGCAGTTAAGCGGTTACTGTTGTTTTGAAGCAGGCGGCACTTGAGATGCTCTTTCACATGGCAGCTGACCTTTTAATTCAGCTCACTGTGTGCCTGATTTACTGATGATCCAGGCCCTGTTTAGTTCAAAACACTGCTTCAGCAACCACTGACTCACAGTTGAATACACAACGTCTCATCTTATTACATGTAAAAGGCCTGATCAAATGTAAAGAAGGCTTTTACAGTGAAGTTAGCTCAACAGCACAATTATAGAAATAAAAAAAAAAGTTGTCAGAAAGGCAGAATATGCTGGTATTTAGCAAATTAGTGAATCAAATGGCTTTTTCAGTTATTGTGTTCCAGCACCATGGACAGCTCCAACAAATGTGAATTAGCTCTGCTGTGACTGCCCACTCATAATGTCACACTGAGATTGACTTTTTGAAAAAATATGTTGACTCAAATTTGTATTATTGACAAGGTAAGGTAATTAAGGAAATCAGCTGGCTTCCTTCCTTTAGTAATTTGTCCTTAAGTACTAGCATTGTATGAGTTTATGCCAAAGATCCTAATGAACCCTGATTAAAACCCACAGAGTTTGAGTAGAAGGTCACTTAACAGCATTCATGAGAACGACGCAGAAACATGTTCTCATTTCCTTCTACAGTAATGTCCTGTAACTGACACTGACGACAGATTGACAGTCTGATTTTTACATTTGAGTCAGACAGCCACAGAAATGTCTTCTTCTTCAGTGTTCTTCGCGCAGGCACACACAGCGCCGACAGGTTGCTAATCCGATCAAGGTGTCGGAAAAGATGTGTGATTAGAGACGTGACAAATAATTCAGCTTCAGAAATAACAGTCCAAGTGTTACCAATCTGCTGTTTGGAGCAGATGCAAGCAGAGTGAAAATGCTGTTCAATACAAGGACATGAATATTACTTTGGATATTTTAAAGAAATTCGGGATTGGATGTGGCAAAATAATGACTATATGATTATAAATATATGTCTCATTGTTGGATAGGAAGGCATGTTTTGTGATGTTTTAATATTGTTGTTTTGTGCTCATGATGTGTGTTTCATGAGTTTATTTTTCACTGGGCACCTTTTCAATATTCCATCTTGTTTTTCTTCCAAATCCTTTGTTAAAAAGCAGATTGAGTATCCGCGTCAAATCATCCAAAGACACACAATTTAACCTCTGCAACAGTTACCCAGAGGTCCTAGTACTAAGACTATTACATATTTTTTTTTTTTTTTCCATTTAGAATAGGAAGTATCTTGGCATTGCTATAATTGAACAGACATCACGTTGCGACATTTGAAGAGGGAGATTGAACTCATAGACAGAGGTGGCAGCTTGACAGATAACATTGTAAATCTCTCAAACAGTGTGACGTGCTTATCCTCCTGCTTTTCTTTTGCCATTAAGGATTCTCAGACCACACATTGAAATAAATACATTTCTTTTTAAGTATCGTGATTCTGGGTTATGTAAAATTAACAGCAGAAATGAAAGAAAGAAAAAGGGAAAAGGGACCAGAGGCAGTAATACTCAGTTTGATTTTGTGCTACTCATCGTTATTCAGCTCAGACGCATCTACAGCCATAAAATGATTTGGTCTTACTAAAAGGAAACCTGCTTTGGCCCGTACTTGGCAGGGGACCTGGATGTGATCAGAATGCTTGGCTGTCACTGAGAGCATACACTCTGCAGATTGTGATCAAATG
>CM033619.1:20868030-20959543 GCA_019453435.1 Rhinogobius similis | reverse complement strand
AAAACTACAGTTTGACTTTTTCATTTTTCGATTTGAACATTATGGATTAAAAATACACTTTGAAAGAAGGCTTGGAGCGCGGATTCATGAATTCATTTAGCTTTATTCATTCTGTGTAACGCAGGAGTAGGTTTCAGGTTGTACCAACAATGGGGCCCGAGCTGGAGCGTCATGACAGCAGGTACAGTTCGTGTATTACCCCCGCACTGGGTGACAACTATCTCGGGGGCTCAAAGGTCAAGACCCAGACTGCTTTGGGGCATCACGGCGGACAGATGACGATGTCTGGGGGTGTGCGCTTAGTGGATCGTCCGTTGTGCTGCTGCTGCCAAGGAAAGAGCAGTATTAGCTTTCTAGACATGGACGAGGTCGTGGAAAAGCCGCTCAAACAGGTAAAATACAAAGAGTAAACACTTCTCTCTTCCAGTAGAAACATTTCTCCGACCAGCCACAACCGAATTCTATTATTGTTATGTGACGTATGTTGGGATGAACCAATTGTTTGGTGGTGTCAAAATTGCGATAATGCCATTTATGCCATGGTAGCCCAGCAACAGCTTAATTTTTTTCCCAACTTGGTGGCTATGCTAGAAAAAAGATTCTTTTTTACAATATGTCTTATCACAATTAGGGTAAGGTTAGGGTTAGGATTCAGTTTAGCAACAGATAATTTGGTGAAGTTTAGGGCTTTGGGGCTGGTAAACTAACTGGATCACTGCAGAACTACATTGTAAAAAAGGACACATATTGTCATTGCCTAATTTAAGTCATTTACTGAACTTGCGTCAGTCATGCTAATCATTAACTTTCATCATTTAAAACGCAAGAAACAGTTAATAATGTTAAATGTCAGCTTTAGTTCACCAGTCATTAAGTTACGTAAGTTGTTAAGAAAGTTTCATAATGTTTATTTTTGACAAAAACACATAAAATCTCGGACCTGCCACAGTCACAAAAACATTAATTATTACAGTATATTTGTCTGACCTTCATGTCTCTGCATTGATCTCTTTGTTTGAGTTTATTAGCAGTTAAATGTTGTGTTCACAAACTTTGCCCTTGTATCAAATTTAAATTATACTTAAAATATACTGTTTAAAATGTAATGGTCGTATACAGCATGTTTGATGGTGTTTGTCCACGTACGTGTTGTCGCAGTAAAAGACCAACTTTTGTAGCCTTGTGCAGATGCATCTGGGCATGTGCAGATTTAATTCTGACGCAAGTTTGGCACTGAATCAAATTGGGGACCAGGGTTGCCAGGCTTCAGGAGCTAAACCTGCGCAAGAGCTTCTGAAAAAACGCCCAAAACCTGCAGAGCGTGCGGTGCCGCTTGTATTTTCCTCTGTATTTATGAACGTTGTGCTCCCACAGTGACATAGACCTGCCCGTCCTCTCTCTCAGGCTCAAACAGAAGCTCCACAGAGCTTCCTCGTGGCTTTAGATATGAGGATTTGTCGCTGAAATTTAGGACTTTTATTAGGTTCATTCTGAAATTAATGCATTTTACATGGCAAATTGCTCTGGCCAAATCTGCGGACAATATTTATGACCCGTGGCGGCTCTTAAAAAGCCGCCCGATTCCGTAGGAAAACCACGGCCTTGCAACACTGTTGGGGACTTACGAGTCACTACACCGTGGCCATAAACAAATGGTCTATTGCTGTGGGGACTCACTTCACTCGCTAAAACATAAACATAAACATAGCTAATACATCAGACATTCACAGACAGTAAACTTTTTTTCAGATTCATGGGTGAACTATTGCAGTTTGTGGCGCAAGCGCATTAAACAAGGATCTGTGCATTAAGCAGTTTTAACGCACAACTCCTCGTTTAATGCTGACATGCCTTATTATCTTTTTATACTGGTGTTGAGTCTGGTAAAGATGCCTTCTACCAAACATGATTATTAAGCAAATGTTATGATTAGTGTTTTTTTTTTTAAATATTTGTTACACTTTGAGACACAACATGCTCTTCTACTATATATGTTCATTACAGTATCTCACCACCAACTGCACTGTGCCACCTATTATAAAGAAGTGATTATGCCTCCAGAGTTTTCAATTCACACACTAAAAAAAAATCAATATTTGCCTCACCGGACTCCCAGCAAAAGAGCAAACCAGGCATTTTCTTCACCTTAACTTACAACGACCAGCAAACATATAAATAAAGATCCCCATTCACTTTTATTAGCGTCAACATTTATCTCACTCAGGTGACCGTTATAATTCTTAGCAGGCACAACCTCATAAAGTCGTTGTCCAGTGGCAGCGGGCCCATAGCGCTGTGACTATTAAATCAAAGTTTGTCAGAGCACTTCCTCTGTCCAGCGCTCAGAAGGGCTCAGCAGACCATATGTTTGTGAAAGAAAGAAAAATATCCAGGCCCAATGTTAACACTGGCTCGTTTTATGACATAAAAGAGGCCGTGACAAATTGACATTCAGCGCTGAAGTAACTGGTAGCGGGTGATTTAGATGGGCATAGATTCGACATTATATTAGTGATGGAACACACGGCTTTATAGTTTGATGTTTGATGTTTTATAAGGATCTCAATTGCTGCTCATTTCTTTTTTTCTTACACAATATTTGCATTATTACAACATATAATATATGGACCGCCGTATATGTTAATAAGAATAGACATAATAATAGTCATAATAGTACACATATAAAATAGAAGAATATAAGGCAGGTCGGGGCTGGTCAGTACTTGGATGGGAGACCGCTCAGGCAAGACACTTCACCCACATTGAATTACATCCTTGATTTTGTTTAAAACGTATGAGAAAAAAATTGCTGCATTTTATATAATTGTAATGTAATTGTAACGATGTAAGTAAAATAACCTGGCTCACACCAGATTGATTCCAATTGAGTTTTTTTTTTTATCTAGTCAGGCTCTCACCAAAAGCCATCGAGGAAATGTGTAACGTCATGACATAAGTCTGCTCACTTTTTTGAATATAGGAAAGAAAAAAACACTTTTTAATATATTTTTTATGGTGGTATGTTTTGCACATCCAGAAAAATATTTTAAAAATAACTGCTGGTAGAAAAAACATAAACAATTGTGTGCAATATAATTAAAAGTGCCAAGAATAATATACAGGATTATAGTAATATGATTAAACGTCATATTTTCTATAAAAGAGACAATAAAGACAGAAAACCTAAATTACGGTTAAAGAAACATGGCTCTATAAACACTTAGGAAGTTTTAAATCACCACCTAGTGACTCTGGTTAAATACAGTGATGATTAACCTCTTTTATAGATTAAGAATGTTCCTCTTGTCCTCTTACTTTTCAGATATACCTTATGTAGCACCTATTGTATGATTTAGAAGAAAGAACAAAAACTATTTAAACATCCTTCATTATGGAAAGTTTCTTCACTAGTGCAATGTTGTTGTGTAAAAAGAAATCAGCAAAATTAAACATCTTATTGAGTTGCCTGTCTGAAAAAAGATAGAAAACACACATGACCTGCAGAAGCTGATGTGGAGTGCCATTGTGAAAAGATTTGCTCTCAGGCTGGTGCCAGCAAACATGTATAATTTATTAAGTTATTCCAGAGGCAATGATAAATAAACTAAAACTATCCTGGCTTTTTATTTTCAGTCAAATGGATCACATTTCTGTTGTAATATGAAACTGAGAATATGTAATAGTTTCAGGCATTACATAAATTCTTTGCTTAGTAAATTAAGAATTAAACAGTAAGAAGTAGTGCTCTACAGATATTATGTAGCACACAGAGAGCAAGCACCACTGTAGCTATTCGACAGGTGTTAATGCGACAACTTTTCAATAATGCATTGGGTAAATCTGGTGACCCTCCCCACCATTTTCTCTTCTAAAGACTTCCACACATGCGCTAAACTCAGCATGCAAAAATACCATCTGCTCGCTTTTTCCTTTTCTCCATCCCTCTCCAATCGTCCAAAAGCTGCCACACAAACAAGGGTGGAAGGATATTTTTAGAAGGATGCATTCTAAACAGAAATTACAGTGCAATTAATCAAAAGTAATGTCATGTTTTGATTGTTTGACTTGGAAAATTGCAGACATGTTGTGCATGGTTGATGTGTGACAGGAAAGAGGTGGAAATACATGACTAAAAATAAAATGCCATTTCCCATTTTGCTGATTTTTTAATGTCTGTGTTACTATTTAGTCAATAATGTTCAAAAAATGTCCATGATTATTATTATGTTTCTATGAGGGCCTATTTTTTTTTCAAAACAAACTATTGGCTGCACTCTTTGGGAAGCTGAGACTCTGTAGTTCTGGCCTCAACAAGCTCTGCAGAGGAACATCAGATTTTCAATTCCGCCTAGATTTTCTTTGTGAAATATAAGAAGGAGTAAAGTTGTCTGTAATCAGGGTCTGATTGACACTAGATTGAGTTTTGTTGGGTTTTGACAATTCCTCTTTCAAACCATATGCTAATTTGACTAAAAATAAGTTTTAGGTACTTGTAATTAAGTAAAAAAGTCCAGGCAGAATCCAAATAAAAGTCCTATTATTATATGTATATATTTTTTTTATTTTAGGGTATTGTTTTTTATTTGTTTTTAAGTACAAACTGATCCTGATTCATCCCAGAATGATTGATTTGACCGAAAATGAGAGTTACAGCTTTCTTTTTATGCACGTCCAGCAACTTGATAGTTTCCTTTTATAGATAGATAGATAAAGAAAAAGTCCAACATCCCAATAGTGGGACGACTTCATTGTAAGAGGTTAATGACTTTTATAAGGCCTATAATAATTTAAAATGTCTTAGTTTTTGACATTTGTGACTTCCACCTTTATCAAATGCTTGGTGTCTGAAGGTGGAAGACTTACAGTAGTTCTTTGTCCTGTGTCTCCAGTCTGTTTTAAAGCCCACCTAAGGCACTTGCTCTACTGTATAGTTTACTGTGCAACTTGGGGCTACTTCCTTCCTTGGTATTGCTATATCATATTACCTTAGACTTCTGCAATCATGCCCTGCAGTGTTTTTGGACAGGCTGTCTCTCATATCTCTAAAGCCTCCATGTCAGCATTTCCTCACTTCTCTATCATTTTATGCAGCCATCTTAGCCCCAGCTACTGTTTCTTGGCAATGTGAGCGAGCAGTGGCCTTCCAGCTCATTCTTCGTTCCACAGAATCAGGCCTCAAATCTGTCCAGGCAAACTCCTCTTTATGCAGCACATAAACCAGAGATTTATTCCTAAATTACACTCAAGACAGATAAATGTTCAGCCACTGTTCTCTCTGTGCTTATCTATCCATTATGGCTCGCACACGGCTGAATAAGAACCAGGGGGAAGTTTGGGGAGAATTTTCAGTTATTCTTTGCAGATTGTCTCATATAAAAGTAGATGATTTTTATGGCATGAGTCAAGAGCCAAGTCTTTTTATGGCTAAGACTTTGCAAGCTTATGAAAGTTTTAATGTGTAGAAGGCATACATTGCCGTAAAAATGCTCAATAAATGACACGGCTTACTTCTTGGTCAATTTCAATAAAGTTCACTGGATACATTTTTTGGTTTTATTATGAAAATCTAAATACTCTATTTTAAGTCTGAAGAGGGAGCAAGATCAGAACTCCCTTTAGCAAAAATTGTCAAATTAAAAATGAGGATCTGGTATAATTTCACTATTTTAGGTTAGTTAAAAAATACATGTTCTATTCCATCAATTACTTTTTTTTCAGCCAAGATTATATTCTTGTACTTTCGAGAGGTCTCCAATCTCATGTCCATAAAATGTTATTGCTTTTACTTACCTTTACCAAAGTGTTGATTTAACAAGAAAGTTTGAAAAGTAAACACTGAACCAGTAACTGATCAAGAAAAGATCATTTTGAACATCTGCAAGTAACACTTTATAATAATTACACTTATTCCTATCATAATAAAGCATGAACAAAGACTTAATTAACAGTGAACAAATAGTTTATTAAGAATGCTTCTCTAACCATAAATCCTAACCCTATCCCTAACATTAATATTAATTATGTGATTACTACACCTGAATCATTCTTAATAAACTATATGTTCATTAATTAACTCTTTGTTCATGCGTTGTTAAGGCTGATTAAGGTGTAGTTATTATAAAGTGGTATCCATGACCATTTGAACTGAAACTAGGCACTTGCACGCTGCATAAGATTTAACTGCTGCTGTACAGTTATTTGCATATCGGTTTGGCCCACGTTTTACACCAGATGCCTTTCCTCACTCTTGGGATAGTAAAGTGATAAATCCTTTCAGTCCAGTCTGCAGTAGCAGGATGTGCACATTCTGCATACATCTGCTGGCAGTCTGCCACAGTTAATCTCCAGCAGATGTTGCATTAGTCATGTATGTTTACAAGTGTGAGCTCTACATAACTGGGATGATCCTTGACCCCATGGCTTGGCTAATTCCACTGATATTCTGCAGGATTAATGACGGAGATGACCACCTGACTACCTGGACCACACCACTGATTATATCGATGATGAAAGAGGTACATATCTATGTCTGAGTTAAGACACTTTCTGTTGTACGTATTGATTGATTTATTTCATAACCTCTGAATCCACTTTCTTCAGAACATTGTTTCTTACTTTTTTAAATGTATTTGATTCCCAATTTTTCTGAAGACTTCATTTCAGAAGGAGGATAGGGGTCTTTCTGGAAATATAAGTGATTGTTTCTGGGCAAACAAAAGACACTTCTCTTTGAAGTTCGAACAGCAGGTGAAATTGTGGGTAGTTTAGTTTTAGTTTTGCTGTGCTTTTTGCACACATACACCTTTAGGCCAGTCTCCCTTTTCTTTGAATTTGAAGTCTGAATGTTGGCAGGCATATGTCCCTATATTTCTTATTATGCAGTGTGACCATGTTCCACTTTCATGTTTAAATCAGTAAGTGTCCTATTCTTCACTATCTGTCAATTCTTTCTTGTCCATCTTCAAAGCTGATTCACCTCTGTAGAAGTAGAAGAAGCAAAGGTGTGTTTCAGAAGCGATCTAAAATATCACTTGTAGTCATATCTTTCCTGGTGCTGGTGCACAGCAGGGCAGCTCTGATGTCATGAGGTTAACGTACGCTTTTTTACGTAAGTGAACAGTTAGCCTGCGTTACGTGCAACTATAACACCAGGTGTAAATTTGGGGTTACTATGAGCTGGGTCACTGGAGATAGATAGGTTTATTGCCATATTGTGGTATATTCAAAGTAATAATAGCATGGAAACGAATAGGTAGCAGACCCCACATCAGAAAATGTACATGTGCACCTGGTGTACATTAAATGACACTGCAAAAGAGCTTATGATTTGAGGTGTAATTAAGAAATAAGTCCTTCTCAGTTCTACTGAAAAGTTGAATTAAAAACTAAACCTCAAAGGATCCACATTGGCCTTGGCCTCCAGGACCTTCATAGTGCCCAGACTTAAGAAGATTGTCAATTCAGCCACTTAATTTATTCAAATCTTTTTTTTTGAAGGATTCTACTAAATAAATAGGTAAAAATGCTAATTGCTATCAGTAAAGAATAATAAATATATATATTCTTAATCAACTCCATTGATTGAATTAATTATTTTGACACTGAGGGAACAGACCTGACGACACTAAGTAGTTTCCATTGACACCATCTGGGTAATTAAATGTTCAAATCCAGCCAGGTGGTAAGTACGTCCCATATTCTGTGACGCATAGGCGGCTTTGCATGGCAGGTACAGAAGATTAATAAGGGAGAAACAGGCTTTCTGTAATCACCCGTGCTTTTCACATTTGTAGAGGCGGTGGGCCGGTGACAGGCGCTCCCCGCCTCTTACCATATCTACATGCACATGTTACCTATTGCTTTGCCTTTTCCCATAATGTGCTCTCATCTGCACAGACCCCATGCTTAACGTCAATGCCAATAAAAAATAACATAAAACAAAAACAGTGCAAATCATTGTCATTAGTGTTTTTATCCTTGCCTCATTATATGTGATTATACATCCGTTATATTACTAAAATGACTCCATTTGTCAGGGCTTGGGACTGGCCTGGCCCAATGATCACACTGTCTTTGTGGCCATGGGATTAATCTTGTCAATTGTCACTTCCATTTTCCGTTCCACCCATAGACCAATTTGATCAAGTGCCTGTTTGTAAAGGCTTGAAAGAAACAAGGAACATTTATTTTTCTGCCAAATCACAATCCAACAAGCCCTTCACACAATGTGGCCATAAGCCGTGCATGAATTGAATCTCTGATACATCCATCAGAACGAAGATACTATATTACAGCAGCTAAACCTTCAACTTTACATTTCAGATTACATTGGCCTGTCATTTTGTATTTTTCATACATTTTATAGAATTTTGAATTCATATATGAAAATATATTTTCTTTTTCTGGTTTACAATATTTTATAGGAACTTTTGGAGTTTGTTTTACAGTAGCAGGTATGACTCATATGCACAATGTTATCTTGGCCCTTGAACAGAAGTTAAGTCAGTGCAGCAGACTCCCACTGAGCCCTGTCAAAGAGGGAGGCTTAAAACTACTGGAAAGGAAAAGTCCCCACCAGGTGGAAATATATACAGTCTGTACAGAATGTAAATTACAATCTGCTGCAGATTGTTTGTAAGGAAATGCAATTTGTTTTTGTTTTTTTAATTAATTATATATTTTCCAGGTTGCTAATCAATACTGTGTCAGTCTTACACAATGAAAATGACACAAATCCTATAAATCCACAGCTTGAGTCGTCAGTGTATGCTCACATAGTGTGAGCTTCTTCTCCCGCTCTGTTGTTGCCCTGCAGACAGCGCCTCTTGATAAGGCCCTCTGTCCTTGTCAGAGAGGACTGATGTGTCTCTGTCAGCTCCCCGGCAGCCCTCTTCCTCATTTGCCACCATTGTTTTCTTTCACTTCCATATGTGACACACTCTCCGTCTCCCTTCATCCCACATCCAACTCCTTTTCCTTGAGCAGTAGTTGTAGCTTCCATTTGCCACCACATTCCATTCCAACGTGTTGTCTCAATCAGTGCTCTTTTCAATGCCTCCACATTAGCAGCAGCTCATGAACCTTTGAGAGCTCACTTGTCTGTCTGATGGCTTCTTATACGTGTAATACTACCAGGGAACATTACACGGGCCATTGTGGTAACATCCAATCAGCTCTGGTGGTATTCATGCATTTGTAAAAGCCCTTCCTCAAGCACACCACAATAAAATAGCACAGCCTTTTTGCTTTGCCACCCACCTCCACAATATATGTGTGAATGCCTCTCCTGTGGCTCCACACCTCTTGTGTTCATTAGCACTGTGCAGCACTGTGTCAACAACCTTTATTTACTAATTAAGGACTGATGACAATAACTGCGACACACAACCAAGCGGACAGTGGTGATCATCATTTATGACGTGGGCTGTCATACGACACTGGTGGAGCAATGACAAAGTTACTCCTTTTGAAGGCTGAGCCTCACTCAGTTTATATTACTTGTGTTTTTGCATGTTTCTATGAAGTGAAAGCAAATTGCACCAAAGTGTTTGTGTGGGTTAGGGTTAGTAAAGATTCCAATTGTTATTATAATCATTACGGACTTTTAAATTATGTTATGTTATGTATCTCGAAAAACAACCATATGCGGCCAATGCTTGCCAATGCCCAATCCCGTCAGACCTTGGAAGCTAAGCAGGTGGGGCCAGGTCAGTACTTGGATGGGAGACCACTGGAACACAGGTGCCACAGTGAGATGACTGGAGGGGGAGATGTCCTTGTGTCCTTAGGCAAGACACTTCACCCACATTGCCTGGTATGAGAGTGGTGTGTGAATGGTTGGTGGTGGTTGGATGGCGCACACTGGCAGCCTCGCTTCGGCTACAATAGCTTACCACCACCTGGTGTGGAGTTAAAGAATAATAGAATGTGAAAAAGAAGTGTCTTTGAGTGTCCAAAAAAGCGCTATATAAGTCTAATGCATTGTTAATATTATTTTAAGTATAATGCAAGACTAAAAGCAAAACCCTATGGCAAAGTTTTAAATATCTGCAGTTAAATAAAGATATTTTATAATTGTGTTTCCCACAAGGTCATGTTCTGACTCTGCCTGGCCAAAGATAAAAATGTCCAATCCTCAGTAATAAGAATATAAATAATAAAGTCTCCCACTCAACCAGGTAAAATTGAACAGCGTCTGGTTGTCTTCGCACTGCCCTGCAGAGATTTTAATCTCCCCAGTTAAATCTATTCCTCACGTCTTTCCTTTGTGTTCCGTTCTCTCCCAGAAGGGACTGTTCCATGTGCTGCTGCTGCTGCTGTGTGATGTAATCCTCAAAGATGAGCCATAACCCCTAGGACCAGAGCAGTGAGGCAGGGAGATATGCATTTCATCAGTCCAAACAACAATAACAAAAACTGCCAGCAGCCATTTCAAAGATACTTATGTAAACAACACTCAGGGCCACATGCCAGAACAGGTATAAATAATCAAATAACTCATTGGATCAAGACAACTGTAAAGAGTGATGTTTTCTTCTTATAAATGAAAGACAGAAGTATTGACAAACAAGAGGTTTACTTTTACCAAAATCAAAAATATTCTTCAAACTATTTCAAAATATCACCACATTCCACATGTGTTTTTATGTTAAATTAGACTTTGAACATGTTGGACATGGGATGCGGAGGATATAATTTGTATTGTAACATTGGTTTTGTCAACAGAGGTCATTGAAATGAAAAGTGCTTGCTAAGAACACGGTATAAAATGTATAGTGCAGAACAGGTAGGCCCACTGCTGAAAAGGTTCCAGACAGGTCAAGAGAGATAATAGCACCCTATACAGTGATAAACAATAGCAGCTTAGAGATAATGCACAGCGCTGTATTCTGCTGCAAATGCATGGCCCGTATACTTTTTCATAAACAATATATGAAGCACCTGCCTGGCCCCATGCCCCACAGCTCATCATGAATGCAAATGGATGCAGAACTTAAGTCTTCTCTTGACAAGCACCTATAGATGCATCAAAGTGGAGTCCATGTCGTCCGTCCGTTATTGGATTATGCAATGAGATTACAGCAGCTATGCAAATGAATATGAATAATCGCAGGTGAGTCAGAGCGGTGATGTCCTGCCTGGAGGGTTCTTAAAGTTCAAGGTTTTTGGTTTTGGTAGTTAAGTTCATATTTTCAATTCATGAAAGGTTTGGAAAAAAAAATGTACAAAAACTGAGATGAAAGAACTGAATACGGACTATACAAAGGAATTGTTTCACAGCACAGTTCAGCAGTTTGATGGCGACATCAGGAATGATTTCCTGTGTCTCTCAGTGGACCAGTGTGGAAATGCCAGTCATTTACTGAACGAGCTCTTGCAGCTGACCAGCTGACCAGCTCATAGAGGAGCAGGCGGGAGGGAAAGTCCAGAATAGTCCTGATTTGAGCAGCATTTTCCTCTCATTCCTTGACATGACATTCAGAGTCCAGCTCCTCCCCCACAACATGTCCAGCCTTCTTGATGATCCCATTGGGTCCATTGTCCCTCACCTGCTGACTGCTGCTCCAGCGGACCACAGAAGATCACAGAAGACCACAGCAGACCACAGCAGACCACAGAAGACCACAGAATACAACAGAAGACCACAGCAGACCACAACAGACCACAGAAGACCACAGCAGACCACAGAAGACCACAGAATACCACAGAAGACCACAGCAGACCACAGAAGACCACAGCAGACCACAGCAAACCACAGAAGACCTCATAATACCACAGAAGACCACAGCAGACCACAGCAGACCACAGAAGACCACAGCAGACCACAGAAGACCACAGCAGACCACAGAAGACCACATAATACCACAGAAGACCACAGAAGACCACAGCAGACCACAGAAGACCACATAATACCACAGAAGACCACAGAAGACTACAGCAGACCACATAAGACCACAGCAGACCACAGAAGACCACAGAATACCACAGCAGACCACAGAAGACCACAGCAGACCACAGCAGACCACAGAAGACCATAGAAGACCATAGAAGACCACAGCAGGCTACAGAAGACCACAAGGGATGGTGGCGGGGTCACAGCATGCAAGTCAGGATCAAAAAGATGACCTATACAGTTTTTGGAAAGACAGACATCTCTGTTGTGGTCAGAAACACTGCAGAGGTTGTTGTTATTTAGGGTTAAGAACACATCATGAAGAATTTCCCCTTGTGAATGAATAAAAAAGTAATTCTGATTCATGGTAGATGTAAACTGGGTTTTAGAGAGAGAAAAAATGTGCATCTTTGCCATAAGTTCTCAAAATGATGATGATTTTTATTTATAGAGCGCTTTTCCACCAAGAAAATGACACCTAAACACAGGAAGTTTTATACATCTTTTACTCACTCACAAAAGGGTTGTGAAATAAATCTCGGAGGAGGGGTGTGGCTCCTGTACTAAAAGTAGTCAGACTGATAGGAAGCTAATCCAAATATGATTATGACTTTAAGAAGACGACAAATATTCTGGACCATGTTTGTGTATGGTCTGTTTGTTTTCTGTTAAAAGTTCAAGACGTTTTGCCGCCGGCTCATGATTCAACTGTACATTCTTATCATATTCAAAACCACCAGCTAAAAATACATCAACAGACACTTTTGGGACTTGTATTTATTTGACATGAGCTTCACAGAGCCTTCGGTGACCTCCTGAGTGGGTGCCAGCTGCTGTGATCCCCTGAAAACTAGCCGCACCTGACCCTGATGCATCACTGGCTCACAGGCATCGAGTGCACAACAACACACAGAGAGAAAATAGAGCTCTCCATCTCCCACAGCCATGTTTCATACAGTAGATCAGTGGTCCACTCCTGCTTTCATCTCAGAACTCCAGCAATCTGCCACCTGGCCTCCATGCAAGAAAAAACCCTACATCTAAAGCTTGGAGCGGTATTCTGCCTTGGTTCTGCATCTGTTGAAAGAAAGCTGGGGAATATTCTTGGAACACACTTTTATGAAGCCTACAAACTTCCATGCGTTCTCTAGTTGGCAGGAGCTGATATACGGATGTACAATGATCAGTTATAACATTGACAAAGGATAGTTCAATGTAAATGACAACACTTAAGGGGAATGATCAAGGGAGAAAAGAACGAGAAAAGATCTCTTCATCATAATGGCATCTGATAGTGGTAGAGATATACTGGGCTGCAGGAAAACATTGTGTCCTTGAGATGATGTAGTAAGAAGAAAAAAAGCGGAAGAATGAAAATAAGTTAAAGTAAGACTGGGCATTTGGAAGCCCTAAACAGGACTTTGTTTGGGACCCACCAAACACACACTGTTTAAATAACTGGACACAACAATGGAATATAATATAAAGGTAAGAAATCAGCAGTGTATTGGGGAGAAAATGTTTCTTTTTACTGTTAGAGATAGTCATGTAACGGGGGAATCCTCACCCTAGAACACTATAATAGATCACATGTCATGTCCTGTATTCAGGTGCATTTTAGATGTAATATTTTATTATTTGAATAGACCACACACAATATTATTATTATTATTGTTTTATGCTATATTTAAAGATATGGGAGAGTTTCTGACTGGATTTTACATTTTCACTTGTGTTTTATGTTTAAGTTTATGTTTATATTGCGTGGAACAATCAAATAAAAAAATATGTTTTTGTTCTTGAAGAGTCCCAGTAGTCTTGACATATTCTTTGTATAATGCACATATTATGCATACACATTGGGTGTAGTTGTGCAGCTCGCCACATGAAGGCATGAATGTCAAGAGCTATCACCTTTTGTAAGTTATGCAAAAAAAAGGCATTTATACGTTTTTCTTCTGCCTATTCTTTTTGGGTACCTACTCAGTATTTATGAAAGAAAGGCAGAAATATGTCTTTTACCTGAGCATATGCCCCCTATTGGTGGTGGCCCTAAACATTTGATTAGATTGTTTATGCCACAAGCCGGCCTTGAAAAATAAGTGTATGTTGCCATGGATTGTTGATGGATTTGGACCAGTATCTGTCAAAAGTTGTCCAAAAAGGAACATTTGTAATTATGTGTGGAACAATTGATCATGAAGTTAATATTGGTTTAGATTAAAATTGTGTCAGAACACTGAATAAATGTGATTTTGATGTGTATAGTGAATAGTCATAGGTGATACTACATCTTTCTACAGAGCAGTACTCGCCTACATGATTTCCCTCGGGGCCAAAAGACATTGCACCCAACGTCAAAAGACAATCTCTTTCAATGCTGATGGCCTCTATTCTTGCCAGTGCCTTTCTCAACGTGAATCCTCTTCCTCTGACCCACAAGCATTTAAAGCTAACCTTTTCTTCTCGTTCGTTACTCCAAGTCAATTACAGTAACTTCTTCCTGTAATCACATTCACCCATCTTTAGCGAGCGCACTTAAAGGTTAAATATCAGTTGTTAATGCGTACAGTTCTTAGCACTGAGGCTTAGCAGACATTGATTCAGCATGGTGTCCTTACATAAAAGCAAAAGCATTACTCACTCTGCCGCTGGCACTTTCCCTCTGATGTTTTCTCCACAGTGGACAGTAAGTTGGTTATAAAAAGGTTTTGAGTGCAGGTCAGGCGCTGGACTACTCTCAGAGGGCCGATAAAAGATACAGTTAAGGATCTGGACATGGGGGAGCGTTTTATACCGTCAGTCATAAAGGTCAAATCACTGCATGAACATATTGCACTTTGTACTGGCTATGACACTTACAGCTTAATCACTCCTCCTTTCCTTGTCATCATCGCATGTGTTTAAAGGCCCTGTATCTGATTTTTATTGTTTGAGATGTGAAAAACAGAACTATCATGTGCCTAATTTTTTGCATTTAAGTAAACTCTATTTTACCCCAGTACAGATATACTGTAAAAGCATTTATTTGGGTGAAAATGAGACCACGTCACTCTGTTTGTAGAGTGATTTATTCTACAAGAAGTAGGAAGTGTGCCGTTAGCATGCTAATGTTTCTTAGCTTTACCTGCAATGGCAAAACTCGCTCAGGGCTCAGAGACTGTGAAAAGCGCTTATAAACTCATACCCGTAAACATTTAGGATACTGGGACTGTGAGAAGTGAGAAGTGACAGACAAATGTGACTGTCGTAAAATGAATTAGTTCTTCTCAATTCAATTCATGTTTGTAGCGCCCAAAAACAACAGTTGCCTTGATGGGCCAAATTGTTCACTATTTCAATATTGGAAAAATCTTGTGTTGCACCTTTAAGGTCATTTGCAACAAGAGTAGTCAGTTATTTTATAATGTTCTAACAATTAAATGTTTTACCAATTTGGATTTTGCAATATTTACAATTACAGTAAGTGTAGTGCATCACAGTGTTTTGCAGATATACTGACAGAAACCAATGTAATATTAGTCATTGACTGTATATATTGATGCAACCAATGTGCAAAATGGACAAGCAAATCCACTATGGAATTAAAGAGCTTCTACCAGCTCAAAATCTTAATCAAGATTTACCTTCCAGCCAATGACTTTGAAGGAGTTATTCCCTTGTTTATATCCTCTTATTTTTGTTGTTGTAACTCGCAGTACTGTGGGCTGGACCAGTCTTCGCTACAGCGCCTACAGCAGGTCTAAAATGTCACTGCCCATTTGCTGACAAGGACAAGAAACTCCCGCGCTTGCCTTTCACTGGCTTCCTGTCACATTTAGATTTGATTTTAAGATTTTGATGTTTGTTTTTAAATACTTTTAAATGTGCACCTGATTTGACTATTTATTTATTTATTTATTTTATTTTATTTTTTTTATGTTAATTGCATTTTCTTCTATATATTAAGCTATTTGGATTTCACTTCAAATTACAGCTGACAATGGCACAAACCCAAACTCAAACTAATGATGCAAATTTCTATATTGCATTGTCTTTTTATCATTCTTTTTTCCCCGTCTTCACTCGGAACATCCGTGCAGTCTACGTCTAAGTCATTTTGGGACCAAATCAAATTTCAACAAATACAAGGCTTTGCACTTTTGAATGCAAGTCCCTGCTTTCAGATTTGTGAAATGTTTGTGTGTTGTGGTCCACGAGATGACTTTACAGCAGCTTTTTACAGAGCCGCAGATTGTAACCAATGTGAACCCATGATACAGGGGTAATACTATCCCCACTGAATTTGTATAATCCCCTATTACAATGTCTGGGTTTGCTGCTTGCCACAGATAGGAAATACATGTTAAACTGAAATGCAGGTAATTTTCAGCATGAGGAGCAAAAACATCATTAAGGGTAAAACTATGCATTAAAAATAATTGCACAGAGTGTATTGTAATCAATGCTCAAACATCATAAAAATGTAATTCAGCAAATTATGGTTGAATGAACAACTTGTGATTTCTCTATGGGAGAAATGAACAAATAGATATAAAGAGCAGCATTCAAATATAGTGAGTCTGCTGCATCAGAGCTCAACTTCAGAAACAGTTTAGTTGTTTAGCTGAAAGCAGATGCCAGTTTGTGTCGTATTTGGGTTTTTGTGTCACTTGTGGCTGCGGGATCTTATGTGGGCTTCCTGTACAGACTTGGGGCGAGGTGGCTCCGGCAGGACCCTCAGATCACACTGAACATCTGGTGAGAAGAAGAGGTCCAACTAAGAAACATGAGGATGGCACATTTACATTTCTGTCCCACAACTCTCCTGCCTTTAACGAGTGGAAGTGCACCAAGTCCGAGTAAAAAAGTATTTATATAGCAGTACTTAAAACACACGATCCAGCTTGGAATTTTACCTGCAACAAACCAAAACTGCGTGTGCTGCAAAATGAAATGTTGCAGTGTGTTGAATTGAAGACACTTAAACACAAATAAATATGTTTTATCACCTGAGGCAGTTTGTTGGTCCTGATACATTGTTTTGATGTTATAAACATTTATTGAACACTTAAAATGTAGATGTGCTTCCATCTACAGAATGCTGAAGCCTTATAATGATCCTTTCAAGATTACAGTTTCTGTCCCACTCCTGTGTTCTCCCCTTGGCAGATCCTGTGCTTCCAGTTCACATCTTTCACTCACCTGTGGTCAGTCTGCAGTCAACCCAGTCTACTAAACCCTGGTTCAGCAGCCATTCCCCACCAGTTTGTCTTTTCAGCTACAGTGGTACCTGTCTTCTAAATGTATTTTAGAGCTGTTTTGGAGGTAATTTTTGTATTTGTGTTCCCAGTACGTGGGTCCATATTACCTACCTGGTTTTCTGTTATCTCAGCTACACACATCTACTCACCTGGAACTCTGGCTCCTCTGTTACCAACATACCTGCACCTGTAAAATACATTGTTTAACACTTACCTGTGTTTGTGTTCTGCTCCTGGGTCCGTATTCTACTCCGTCACAGATCCCATATCTATAATATTTGTTTTACTGTTTTGTGGCATTATAAAACACTTTTGAATATATTACTTTCTTTTAGGTGCTTCAGTTTTATTTTCTTGGAGTCCCATCTGCTCAGTGCAGCCTGATTCTGACTTCATAAAAAATAGAGTGTTTGTCTCTTTCTGTAATGCTGACGTGAGCTGCAGCTGTGCTCCCATTGACTGAAGTAGCCATTATTAACAAAGTAATTTGTTTCACAAACACGTGTGTGTTAGTCTACAGCTGTCTGCAGCTTTAGCGAAAGGAGCGAGATGGCAGAGAGCTAATAGCAGCTTTTAAATGATTCTTTTTTGTTGCTGTATTAGACATAAGAGAGGTGCAGCAATAGATAATCAGTGGAACTGCTTGCTTTAAAGACCTCTAACCATTAAAGCCCTCTGCACACTAAAGAATTTTTGGCCCGATTTGAAGCCTGATTTGCCTCTGCATGACCACGGGTAGGCCAGGCCTATTATTATTTGTGGTGGCTCTCCTCATGTCTGTGGGGTCAATGCGACTCTATTACCAGTATTTGTCAAATCTTAAAGTTCCAACATATTACACGAGGAACTTTACCGCTGCAAATCAGTGCAGCCATACAACACCAGGAATTAAGTCTATGAGTTTTTTTTATTGCCATTATTTTTCTCTACCATTATTATTGTTATTATTTATTATTATTATTATTATCATCCAATAAAGATTGACTGTAACTGTCAGAGCTGGATCCTGTGGATTCACTCAGCTCAATCTTGGTTGATCACAAACTCCTCTCTGACCTCATATTATATCTCACACTCCCCTTTTAACCTCTGTCTCCTCTCATCATTGACCTCTGATATGGTTTTACTGTTAATCAGAGGACAAGGGCCTGTGGCACAGATGCTGACGTCTTAATCTCTGGTCTGTTGTTATCACAATCCTAAAAACCAAGCTCTTGACAAAACATGTGTTCATGTATTTACCAAAATATAAAAGTGCAGACAATGGTGCTTTCTTTTAAGAGAACATCTGAAAATACTGCTTTATTATGCTACACAAACTCTCATTGATGTTTCCCTCTAGAAATAAAGAAGCAGCTATAACTGAGCATGAAACACAGTTCTTTAAGTGGAATATACAGAGAATAAAAATGGTGGTCTTTGGTGCCAAGTATCTGACAAGCTTTCAGACAGACGAGGGCTTCAGATGTGGAGCACAGGAGCAGGGCATCTGACCAGCCACCTGTCGGCCATGTTTGTAGTGCTGCTAAATTGGCAGCACTACTGTTGTCAGCCAAAGTTAAGTTAGTATTTGCCTGAAGGACAGCTATAGGTGTGTATCCTGGAAGACAATATACTGCAGAGAAGTCAAGCTTCAGTGGACAAATAGGCTTTGAGAAGAAATGCCTACAAAATACACATCTGGGCCCCAAAAAGCCAAGTGAGAAACAGAAGACCTCAAAGAGTCAGAGATCTGCTCCTATGGAAAGATACCACCTATCCACACCCGGCTCAGTGCTTACACAATGCTTTACTAAATGTATACTCTAGGTCATAAACATAGGGTTAATGTGTTTTTAATTTTGAAAAAGGCCAATGCGCTAAGAAAAATGTGCATCTGGCTACGGTGGAATTCCATTTAAAAGAAGCAAAGAATGACTTGTGCAGTGTATTGAACTTGAAGTCAAAGGACATGTTTCTATTATCCAGTCATTTTAGATCAATAATGTGCATTACAATCAACTCAATGTAAAATAATGAGCTACATGACTGATAGCTTATGACAAATGCAAGAAAAAAAATCATAATATGCCTTCTGTAAAAACTTGTTCCATTCCAGTAATAATGCCGCAAAAATCTGTCTCCTTGTCTCCGGGAGGCTTCATGTGTCTTGACCGTCCAGCTGGCGTCTCTGTGCGGTGCATCTGGGAGCTCACCACAGGGAGGTGTCGATATTTTCAAGACGTTCAGCTCATGCTTACATATCCTAGGGTATAAGAGGGAAAAACAACCAGCAACTGCCTCTCCATATGGGCACGTATGCACGGAAGTGACGGGCAAAACTTTACCAGACTCTGCTGTGGACAGAAGACATTTTATTTTATATTCTGACTACATCTTGCTGTGACGAGGACTTGATAAGAGGGCTCATGTTTTCTAATAAGAAACTGAGATATCTGGACATTATATCGTTTTTTATATCGTTTTTATTTTCATGAAAGAGGAGACCCAACAAAATTTAACCATTTTAAGATAATCTCCATAACAGGTGAAACCACTCTTATTATATTACTAGAGCTTGATATTTCCAAACAAGTCAAATAGCAAGTGAAAGTTCTATTTTTTATGTCCTCCTATACCACAGGTGCACAGCTGAAGTTAGAGCCTGTATAAGCTGAAGTATGGGCCAGAGACATCTTCCCTTGAATCCTTGAAGCCGGTGACTCTGGGGACATAAATAGAAACACATTAATGGGACGTGATGTCATGCTGTTGCTCTATAGGTGACTGAGAGGTGCTGCAGAGCTGCACTTCCCTCTTATTGGCACATTTCTAATGTTCTCATGTTGGTTTTTGTTTTAGCTTGCATTGGTTTGTAGGTCTGATTTTCCGCCAGTGTGTGTTGAGGCATTGCCAGGTGTGCCCTGACAAAATCTCTTATTGGATTTAATTTCAGCATTCATGCATTCATGCAACAACTTCTTCTCCAAAATTAAAGCAAAACTATCAACATTGCCAAATTTAGAAAACCAGACACAGTGGCACTGGCATGGACAATAAACCCAGGACAATGTCCAGGAATATTTTCAGCCAAAAAAGTGTTGATTGATACTCAAATTTAAGCTCTAAAATAAATAATAATTATTATTAGAATTAGTAGAAGCAGTATGTATTCATTTATTCATCTACAAACCAAAGGAGGTAAAAGACCACACATCCCATCCATATCATCCAAACCCACTCATACGTTACAGAAATTAACAAAATAAAAACAAATCCTAAATTGTACAACTTAAAAAACAAACATGGACATAGGGCTCGAATTACATTTAAACCCAAAGTTTAGACAGCAAATATTTCACTTCTTGTTGTGCTTTGTCAATCAAAAATGTTCAAAATTTCGAAAAGGAGTCAAAACGATACATATTGCGCCAAACTAGACATTGTTTGGTGAAATAACAAGATTAACTTTAATTCGGCACCTTTGTCAATGAACAAATAAATGCATTTACCTTGATATGTTCGGGCTTAGACAACACTCCATGCACGGCCCTGCACGACGTGACACAGAGGCACTACACGGGGAGCAGACTACTCGGTCTTTGTTGCAGGTATTTTTTGAAGAGTATATTGATAATAAATTGTGATTTTAAAATAAAAATAAAACATTTACCCGGGCAGAACAATCATATTCATAAAATGATTGATTTACTTAATGTATCAGAATTTCTCAGCTAAACTTTTGCATTCTGATATGGATTCATGTCTACTTTCTGAGTGTTCTTTTAACGCTGAACAGCTTTGTTTGGTTAATAATCTCTATTGCCTTTGTATCCATCCATATGTACGGCATATTTGTTTTGTTCTGTATTGACTGCAGCTGTGTCTGTGTCTCTCTCAGCAGTATGCTTCAAATTCTGTGGTTTGGAGCTCATTGTATTAGGGGCATGTTACTCCTGTATTTACTCACCTACATCTTTTACAAGCTGTCACGAGTAATATACTGCCCATGTGTATGCACCAATCAGTACCCTTTAAAGTGCGTACAGGAGAGAGAACAGTGAGGCGAACAAAGCAAAGTGTCAGCGCAAAGTCATATTTTAATGGTGCGGCGTGCAGGCTCCATCTTTCATTCACTCAATAAACAATGTACAGACAAAAAGACTGAGTGTTTGTCCTCTCACACCGGCCTCGTCTCATGTTAGAGGACAGCTAAAACCATACAAAGCAATTCAAAGAGCAGGCTTCTTCTTGTGCCTGATGAATTCTGAATAAAACAATTGCAGGAAAGAGCTGCAGATGTGGTGTCGGGACCTGACCACAGCACAAATGGAAATCAACCGAATGAATGTAGGCACTTCAAAGGAGAGGGATGGAATTGATATTGTTTAGGGCAGACGCAAATAGGTTTTCTCTCACCTGTGCCTAAAGGAGGATTAAGGATTAGGTATCATACATTTTGTAAATATGTGTGTGAGGAAAAGCGGAATTGTTTGTTTACAAACATATAACTCGATGGTGATGAAATAGTAAATTGATCAACACTTTAAATTGATTCTGATTAGCTTTTCAAGAAGCTGCAATGAGACCAAACCAAAAACCCTATCATAAACTTACCGTATATCTTGCCTGGTTAAATAATCAATTAGTTAAGATCATTTATTTGATGAAACTAGATTATATTACTTGTTTCAATTCGTCTGACTTGTTGCAATACATTATTTCTTACCTAAGCCAAATGATCTGTCAGTGGGTTAAGATCATTTTACTTAATCCTCTGGCAAATTAATCAATTAATTAATCAATCATTAATCATATCACAAGATCAGTGAGAAATACCTTTAAACTAGTGAAGTATTCTGCATCACATAAGCCAGTGTTTTTCAACCTTTTTTGAGTCATGGCACACTTTTTTGGTTGAAAAGATTCTGCAGCACACCATTTACTAAAAAATAATACCAAATCACATAATAGGGGGAAAAGTGGTGTATAATGTAGCCAGTGTTCAAGGCACACCTGTTAATGGTTCAAGGCACATTACTGTTTCTTAGCACACTGGTTGAAAATCAATGACATAAGAAATACAATGTCATTGAGTCAAAACTACTCAAATCCAGATAACAATTATAAATTCAATTGCTGTGGTGCATTGTGCAAATATTTCGTGCAAAGATGCAAAGCTACGGGAGATGTACAGTGGTGGAGATTGCTTGGAGAAATAAACATTGGGTAAAAGAAAAGCAATTATTTCTGAAAAGTCTTTGATTGATTCTCGTTGTATAATGTACAGAGTGCAGATTGTGAATGCCTTCCTCAGCATTGTTCCCACCGCAGTAATGACTTGTTAGCTTCAGGTTAGCACCCGGGCCACAGGGTTCTCTCATAATTTGCTCTTGCCACTCACTGCGTCGGCATTCCCCTGACCTTGATCCCTGTGATAGCTCTAGTATTATTGCTGCTTATACGCCTGATAATGCACTGCAGCTCGACCTTGCACCGGCAGGTCTAGGCCGTTTGTGACTGGTAATTTTTATTGTTTTGAAGTCGTGACCCTCGATTTAGCACAGCTGTTTTCAAAAGGCAAGAGAGTAAAATTGACAAACAACTAAAATTGAAAATAATTTACAGTTTTGACCTTACACCTTGTGGTTTATATTAGTTCCAAAGGCGAATAGCAGCGTTTCAAGAAATGTCCCCACAGTACAAGAAAAGCAATATGTGATTAGCATTAAAACTACTGATATAAGATGATATTCTTCTAGTACAGGGGTCTGAAAATAGAATTACAACCATGATATAATCACACTTCATTTATCCAAGGGGGAAATGAATTTGTCTTGGCTTTTCAATTGAATTTTTCTAGACTTGTCAATGGATTGATTTTGAGTTGTTTTCGTGTCTCTGTTGACCGCCCTCAAATGAACAATTTTCTTTTTGGCGCCACATCAACATTAAAGTGTATCTAAACCTTCACCTTAATCAAATCATCACCCTGTAAATGTTTTTGCCTTGCCTGAAATGTTCTACATTAAACTTATCTATCTTGCGTTTATTGAATTGCAGGTGTTTTTTATTGTAATGGATTTGTTTCCCTCTAAACTAATTCCCTGCTTTGGTTGTGTGGCTTCTGAATTACTTTTGCAGTAATGAACTTGAAGTCAAAGGGCTGTATCTGATTTTTACTGCTTTGAAACGTGAACAACAGGACTAGTTTATGTACCTGATTTTTTGCATACAATAAAGTAAAATCTGGGTTACGCCAGTACAGACATTAATCTTATGCATGCCTCTTTAATTTTATGCATGCCTCTTTTATACATTTTATTATATTTTATTCATTGTTTTATGTTGCACCTTACGCTGAAGCAAGTTCGTATGTTTGTCAATTTTGATCACTGACAATGGCAATAAACCAATTTTGATTCTGATCTATTCAGGTGCAAATGATACCATAGCGCTTCTCTGGATCTATTTATTCTACAAGAAGCAGGAAGTGCGCCGTTATTATTTGTAGTGGTGCAGGTGAGGTGTGCCCCCACTCCACTATATAAAATGCCCTCGCACTCTTGTTCAGCCCACGCGACCTCTGTCACTTCTGACGTCAGACGCCGACAGGAGTCGAGGCGGGGCGTCGAGCCACTTGGAGCCGTTGTGGCCAGTGCGTAACCAGTGTTTTATTCTTACAAAATGACTAAAAGTCAAGTTGCTGTGTCAGAAGCATCAAGCCCTGACGACAGAAACATTAAGCATTACTGGTGAGTGGCGAAACCGTCTGATCATATGGTTTGATGTGCGTAACGCTAAGCTAACTAGCTGTTGTTTTTAGCTTGTGTATGGGTCAGTGCCTCCCCTTTTCTTTTCCTTTCTTCTCCTGATATCATGTTCACGTGTAAAATGTGATGTCCTGTGGAGACGCGCATTTTGGACACTACAGCTTGGTTGCTCTTCAAGGAACAGCGCGTGGACCTGCAGTGAGAACAGAAGTGTGTGTCAAGAAGCTCCTCGGTGTAATGCAGTAACATACTGTAAGTGACTTTACTGAGGCCAAGGTAAATCAAATGTGCGTGCTACAGTGGACATTCTATTATGGACATTTCATTGTCAGCAGCTTATGTGAATTAAAAATGGGTCACATGAACTGTTTCGATCCTGGTCTTCGGACGGAACTTACAATCCGAGGTTAATTTAAAGACTGAATATTTTTTAATAAATGTAACTCATATTTAACCTGTCTCTGTCCTGTTGTTTGTTGTGGGAATCTGTGGGGACAAATTGTGCATTTCCCTAGTGAACAGGGATGGCGTTGTTCAACATAAATAAAAGGGGATTTAAATTGATTGTATCATGGCAGGCTAGACCTCATCTGACCCCTCCTTACCACTCGTAATGCTACACATGATCATGTCTGTTAGCTTTACTCAGGACGGCAAAACCCGGGACTGTTATTACAACGAGCAATACTTGTGACTGCTGTAAAGAGTTTAAAATGGACTAGTTATGTTGTTCATATTTTTTAAAAATCATGTACAGCACCTTCAGAGGGCATGTTTCTATTAAGATTTACAAGAATGTGCATTACAATGAACAAAATTAAAAATAATATGAGCTACATGGCTTGTTGCCTTGCCTGAAATGTTCCACAGTATGGCATTGTGCTAATCTATCTTGCATTTATTGAATTACACGCATTTTATTTTTTCAGATATACCATGAAAAAATGAGCGGTATATCTGCGCATCTGACCATTTACTTTGGCTGCTTATTTCTATGGACATGTGCAAGTTCCACTGTGGAACATTTCAGGTAAAGCAACGAGCTCTCCATCGATACAAGCAGGTGGTGGACCCTCCACCAGAAAAGTTCATATTGCACCTTTAATTGTCTTACATCCATTGTGGTTGTATTGGATGTAATGTATGTAATCTAAACTGAAAGCTAGAGAGAGTCATCTATGTTCAGTCTGACGCTAATCTGCTCATTGTTTCTTACCTCAGATTTTCCACATGCCAATGAACATCATTTGGGAGAATTGGTTGGACAAATCCATACATATGTATTGTAATTACAGTCCAGAAAATCCTCTCAAATGCATAATCCAGTGTCAGTGCAGAGAAGCCGAGGCTGATGTGACAATTATCGAGGCCACTGCTCTGTCACACTCTGCCCTACAACAGCCTTTAGACCCCCCTTTTAGCTTGTACTTATGCATTATTTAAAGCAGCACCGTGTGATACAGTGACCTACTATAGACAAAACTATTTTTAACACCAATTACCGCCCCCTCTTCGGCAGACAGACACAGAACAAGATTTCATTTGAAGTACAAAGGGGCTTTCTCATTGTTCTCCTCTTCGGTTTTCTACATCTTTGACTGTGCCACCCCCTTGCAGTGATGATGCACATGCTGCTTTTCGGCTTGATCTGAGTGTAGGAGGTGATGTCTTTCTTTTCTCTCCTCCTCCTTTTCCTGTGTGCCTTGGTTTAGAGCAAAGTGAGGCATTGCCATTCACACACACAGACACTGTCATGAACCTCAACCAAAAACACACACAAACACAGATAGCATAGCAATTTGTGTCCTGATATAGTTGCTCTCGAGAGCCCAGCCAACCAAGTAAAGAGTTTCACACACCTGAAATCTTAAATTAGCAACAAGTGCTTCTGAGTGTCTGTCATTACTGTCTCCTAATAAAAGGAAGAAGACACATTTCACAGACAGACAGACTAGAGATGCTATTTCGAGCTGCTTCTCCGCGTCATGGCTGCCCTCCCCTTCTCGGCAATCACAAAATGCAAAGCAGCTGTTGTGAAACCATCTAAATGATAAGGCTTATAGACTTAGCATGAAAACCACTCACGGGAAGGACCTTATCAGTCAAATTAGTGCATTAATGACACCAAGGTCAACTCCGGATGTTTTTAAAGAGAGTGTAAGATCACACTTGTACCGCTCTCACAAGGTCCCTGTGTGCGAAACAGGGGCTTAAGCTTAGAGGTGTCATGCCATCTGCTGGAGGACTCTCTTTAGGTTTGAGAAAGACATGGGACAGATGCTCCGTATAAGATTGTTTAAGCAGAGGCACAAAAGGGAATTGTGTAAGAACTTAAGGAGACGTTCCTAAAGGGCTTGACACTGTACTTCCAAGAAATAATAATGTTTTTGACAGTTTGTGCAAATTGCAATGTAGAACTCTGGGAGTTTTAAACAAGCTCGTCAGATCTGCCTGATGGAACCATGGTATTATTTTTTCTGAAGAGAAACAGAATTACTCTAATTGTATCTCACAATACCTACACTGAAACGAATCGCTGTAGTTTCTACAGTATTTTTTTTTACAATAACTGGATAAAAAAAAAAATACATATTTTACAATGCATTATGGGAAAAAACATATCTGCACCTAGTAACAAGGTTTTATACAGGTGTACGCTGTGGAGTTACAGGTTGCTATGCCTAACTGTAATATGGAGCTTATTACAGTGCTGTTTCCTGTGAGCACATGGAGGCCGGAGGTACCCACAGAAGCACACGGATTTCTGAAACTTCATTGTCTTCATCCATGCTTTAACCGGTAAGATTTCACTAATTTCTCTACATAATGTTTCCACCGTTATGCTTATTAGTTCAAACATAACTGTATTAGCGTGAGGTGTAAATTATTTGCAGAAAATTGAGCAGGCTAAAGAAAGGCTAACCTGTATGACAGTTTGACTAACCTTGTGTAACCTGAATAATATTATTGTAATTATTTTCCACCTTAAAAGCTTGTGTTTGCCAAAATATGGCCACATGCCACACAATATAATGCTTATGTGGTGATTCTGTAACATAATAAGATCACGTTTTATTAAAGCTAGACTTATTTACCACTCATTCCACTTTATGGTTGGCTAAACATTTGTTTAAAAAGTATTAATGTTCGACAGAAATAATTGACAAGTTGACTGTTAACTAAAAAATTATCACTGATTAACCTCTAAAATGATCATTAATGATAGTCCTCATGTTCACTATTTATTAGCTGAATACTCATGATAAAAAATGGTAAGAAAAGAGACAGAATGAGCTAAAACCATAAGCAATACAATAAGCAATAAGCATGTCTGCAGATGGATTCTATCCACCTTTCTTCTGCTGTATTTATTGGCAATTGTGTGTACTCTTCCTAGAGTTAGAATGGGAATAATAAAATAAAAAATACTGTAATAATTTGTAATAAATGTAATTATTTTTGCAGATGTTTTGTCATTCTGAATCCCTCGTGTGGCACCAAGACTGTACGTGTTGTCAGCAAGAAATCAAGAAAGGTGACAGAGTTACAGTTATTATCATTTTATACACATTCTTATTGTATGAAGGCTGCATATTAGGATTTTTATCACCCTGTGTTAGGATTTTAGGATTAATTAAAGTATTTTTTGTTCCTACTTACGTCTTGTCTTGGGTGCTTTTTACAGACTTTTACTTATTTCAGGTAAAAAACAAAAGAGCTAAACAACTGCTATTGAAAAAATGTTTGCAAACGAATTTTAAATGTCAGCTAAAATGTTGTAAATTCAGAGTACAGGGCCATATTGTAAAACACTATACAGCTATTTCATGATTTTCACAAAACCATTAGATAGCTGTAAAATAAACCCCAACAACTACCTGTAAATCAACTCCAGCAAATCACTCTAAATTGATTTTACAACAATAAACTGAAATATTACAATATATTGCAGGCAACTTTTTGCCATGTGTTTACTGTAAATTTTACAGGTAATTCATTACAATGTAGGGCTGGGTAACTCATCATTTTGGATTGATACGGACATTTGAAGACCAGGAACATCCCAGTAGACTGACGCTCTAGTAAGCTATCACAATTGTGTCCTTGCTGCCCAATATATCCAACAGCTCTAATCTCTGTTACTGTCAATGCAGGAAAGTTATGTTGTCTTCAATGTATTTGAATACTAAAAAGCGAGCTCAGAAACTTGCATCAAGTTATTCGCCAAATCACAATTTGAACATGCTAATTTAATGCATGTAACAAACAACAGCAGTTTGGTAATCCTTCACCTGAAATCCAACTGATGTGAACATATCTCCTGAGTCCTGACTGTGAGTAAACTAAACAAACTTGATTGGGACAGATGGTATTCCATATTGCTCAACAACTTCAATCTTCAACTGACATCCATGTTAACCCACCTGTTTAGACTTTCAAAACTACCTACAGTTTGGTAATCTGCAAATGTGACACCAATTTACAAACATAAGGGCACAAGTTAATTTCTGTTGGAAAATTCACTAATATCTGAGCATCAATTCAGAGTACTAAACACTTGTCAATGGATATCCTGGTATTGGATTATTGCACTTTGTTAAAAGCTACAGGAAAAAAAGAAAACTTGCTTAGCAGCATTTTTGGACCCAGTGCCATGGGCCATCTTGCACAAACCTCCGGCATTTAGTACCCAAAGTAAAATACTTGCCAGATATATTCTCTGGCTGCTTACCCCAAACTGTTAAAGTCATGCCAGGCATATGCAGATGACACATTAATTCATTTTTTCCAGTGCACATTCTCCCTTTAGTTCTCGTTCTCTGACCTCGGGTATTTGTGGGTTATGCCAAGTGTTACCTTGCATAAGTTTACACATGTCTCTTCAACTTACCACATTATCGCAGTTTTAGCTCTTGAAGTTGTGATAAATCAGGCAGCACCCGCTAAACCACGTCATTTGCATTTCCTCTGCCTCAAATTTTGCGCTTATTGATGGAAACGACTCGTTTTGCATATTCTTTCACTCATAGAAGCAGAAAAGCAGAACTGTGCTGTGTCATTTTTAGCGTCTGTGTGAGATACAAATGTCTATTGCGTCAGGTTTTTGCTCCAGTTTTAGCGCGGTTAGCTGTTTTGTATGCCTGATTAATCAGGTCCAAAGAGTTCCTGACAGAATAAAATCAAGCGCTGCCATCATGCAGAGGACTCCGGTCACAAGAGAGCTCAATGCACTTGATCCCGCTATGTCTCTCACTCTGGAATAATGGACAAATTTAAGCAGTACCTGTGGACTTTCCTATTCAGTAGATAGGGGCTGTGTTATGAGACGGAAAAGTTTCAGACAAAATCACAGCAGGTGATTTTGTCTGAAACTTTTCCACCTCATAAGGTGAAAAAAGAGTCAGGCAAAATGAAATACCATTACCACCTTCTTTAAGTATTTTTCTAATACACAGAGCTAAACATCCTCTGACCGGCAAGGATTATTGCCACCCTCCCCCTATAAACTAATGCAAATGACTTTTTTTTTTTACTTTTTTAAATACACTTTGTAGCAATTAGAAATGAAGATAGGGACTATTTCTGAAATATGTTTTAAAAAGGCATCTGTTAATCAAATCAAATCAACTTTATTTATAAAGCGCTTTTCATACAAAAATGTAACACAAAGGGCTTTACAGTAAATTAAGAACATTCCCACACATGACATGACCACATCCCACTCAACCACCCCATGACCACCAGACCCTACACAACCAAACACCTGCACACACACACACACACACACACACACACACACACACACACACACACACACACACACACACACACACACACACACACACACACACACACACACACACACACACACACACTCACACACACACACACACACACACACACACACACATATACTCCCACACACACCTGCACACACACACACACACACACACACATATACTCCCACACACACCTGCACACACACACACACACACACACACACTCTAAAATACAGAAGGCTGAGCACAGACCAGCTGAGGAGCTAAAAAGGTGGGTCTTGAGCCTGCTCTTAAAAACCTGAACGTTCTCTGCGGCCCTGAGGTTCTCCTCTGGCCGTTCCACAGACGAGGGCCGTAGTACTGGAAGGACGCCTCGCCGTGAGTGTGTGTCCTGACTTTGGGAACGACTAGGAGCCGGCTGCCGGAGGAGCGCAGGGGCCGCCAGGGTTCATATGGTAAAAGCAGTTCTGATAGATAAGACGGCCCAAGACCATTAAGACATTTATAAACCAGTAAAAGAACCTTAAAATCGATCATGAAACACACGGGGAGCCAATGCAGGGATCTTAAAACTGGTGTAATGTGGTCCCGCCCCCTGGTCTTAGTCAGGACACGCGCTGCTGAATTTTGTAATAATTGCAAACCTGCAATACTCTTTTTGAAAAGACCAGAGAGCAGGGCATTACAGTAGTCTATACGGCTGGAGATAAAAGCATGCATCAGCGTCTCTGTGTTGGCCCGAGAAAGAATGGGGCAGACTCTGGCTATGTTCTTTAAGTGATAAAAAACAGTTTTTGTGATGTTCTTGATGTGCGGAATAAATGTCAGCTCAGAGTCAAAAATAATGCCCAGGTTTTTACTTGTGATGGATTAAAAGACTGTGCTTGGAATTTGGATAAAAGTTTCTCTCTCTGGACCTCAGGACCAATGACTAAAACCTCAATTTTGTCCTAGTTAAGCTGAAGAAATTTTTCTGCCATCCAGGATTTGATGTCTAAAATGCAGTTAAAAAGAGCATCCACTGGCCTGGTGTCATCAGGAGACATGGAGATGTAAAGCTGCGTATCATCAGCAGAACTGTGGAAGTTGACTCCATGTCTCCTGATGACACCACCAAGAGGGAGCATGTACAAGTTAAAAAACACAGGACCTAAAATCAAACCTTGGGGCACACCACGTGTGATTTTATGGACCTTGGAGGAGCAGGTATCTCTTACCATGAATGTTCTATCTATGAGGTGGGATGTAAACCACAGTACCAGAGAGGCTCACCAGGTGTTTGAGTCTGTTTAAAAGAATAGTGTGGTCTACTGTGTCAAAGGCAGCGTTTAGATCCAGTAGAACCAACACTGTCACCTGTTTAGAATCACAACTTAGTCTAAAATCATTTAAAATTTTTGTTTCTTTACTGACCAAAAATTTGTCATGAGAAGACAGGTCTGTCTGCAAAATCAGAGAAATATATGCACATAGCACTGCCATCTCTAACAAGCAAGAGCTATGATCATATTCTGCCTGACCTGTATCTAGAAACATAAACACAAAAATGTTCTTTGTCCAAGCTCCACCTTAACCCTGCAGGCTGCGCACTTGTTTAGAAACTGGATTTTGCAGCTGAGTTGTTTTGCAGTAAAGAACAATCTCCCTGGTGTCCTCCGTCTCCCTGGTCTTTTGCCTCCTTATTATCATCTGGGTCACCATTCTGTCCCAAAGTGTCACTGCTGGCTTATGAGGATAGAATACTTGCACCCTTGGGACTTACCCTTGGATGTAAGTCAACGCATGCAGTTCTAGAAAGCATTACCCCAAAAGTTGCAATCATTTTTGTACGGTTGATGTGATTAAATTCATATACATATATAAAGCTTTAATTGGTCGATGTATTTTCTCTTGCTGCGTGTTGTGACAGGTGAATATTCTGCAAGTGGAGCAAAAATGGCGAGCACAGACATATTCCGAGAGAGTCAGGGAGAGAGAGGGAAATTAACGGCAGAATAAAATGATGGTGACAGCAGAAAATGGCAACCTGCTCCAGCACAGTGCTCATGGATTTGTGTGCGGCGCAGGGGAGACAGGGCACACAGAGAGACAGTGTCACATTTTGTCAGTACTTTGTCATCACTCTGGGCTGTTGTGTGTCATTCACATGAGAGCTGCCTTCAGTAATCACATAATGATCCAAACTGCGGCTCAGATGACAACTGTCACCATGTTAGCTGACCTGTCGCCTGCTGCAGAGGCCGCTTTACACTAATTCATAAAAGGTTATCATACTGTGTCCACTCTCAGTGTGCCATTATGGGCCTATTTGCATATGCTGGACACAAGCTGAGACGTCAGAAATGGAGTACAAATTGAAAGCTGCCCAATCAAAGTGCACACCTATGGAAAAATACTATTATTTTCCTCAAAATGATTATATTTTGAATCATTTCCTTTTGCTGCATATGCTTGTAAACTATAGATATGCCTAGGAAAGAACATGTGAAATTGCATGAGAAGTTTTTGTTTTTTTACAGATATGTGTTGAACCTGTTTATTTTTCCCTGGTTTCTCCTCTTACGGTATGATTTTTGGTGTATCAGTTAAGACCAGTGTTGCTGTAATCGAAAACAAAACCTAAAACTGATTTTGTTGTAACCAAATGTTAAGCAATAATCTTTCACTTTTCTGTGGGCTGAGATAAGATTCAGACTACAGCTGTATGTCACAAATGTTTTGAATATAGCGATAACAGTTACATTGCTTCAGTTAATTTAAGGCGAGACGCTACAGGCAAAACTCTTTTTTTTTCTTTTCATTTTTGGTCAGTTTGCTCTCTCAACAATAAAACAGATTTTATTTGGAAACAGCAAACTTGTCTGATCTGCTTCTAAAAATGTTATTCAATATTATTTCATTGAATCCACTTCATCCGTAGATTTCTCTAAAAAGAATTTTTCTCCCACAGAGACATAAAGATCAGCCTCCCACACGCTGTGCAATCTTGGACTGAACAAGATCTTGACGAAACATACAGAAGGATTTTGGATATCTAATTCTAAACCTAATTTATTAACGTTTTAAGTAAAAAAATGAGGCAAATTTTGAATTTTTAGGACAATTTTCTTTTCAATTTTCTTATTCAAAAATTAGGAAATCCAAAATCCCCTCTGTGAAGTTTTCTGTAACTAATATGCATACAAAATGAACCAAGAAATTTAAACTTGGTTCATTTTTTTAGATTTACCCCAAATATATGTAATTTTGGCAGTTTTTGCACATTGAATCTGTAATTTCTTTATGAAAACATTTCAAACTTGTAATACATTTTTTTTCTTACATTTAAGTGAGTAAACTACAGGAGATGTTTCAAATTGATATCTTTACATTTAAGATTTTTTTCTGACTATGTCTATGTTTTTCCACTAAAATATCCTGAAATGTTTATGCTGACTGCTAGAGGTAATGTCTTCACACAAGTTTGGTATCTTTAGTCTTCCGTATAGCCAACCCTCACTGATTCTGCATGATCATTGGCAGTTGTAGAGCATACTAACATCTGCAGCCTTGTCCTGTGTGTCACCTCCAGCTCCAGGAACCCTCTGATACCAGATTCACACTCTGAGCTCCTCTCCTTCAATTACGCGGCTGCTCTTCCATGTGAACACTCCTGCTGCTCCTCACTCATCCATTGTGCCCGGGTCCTGGAGGAAGCTGGCTTCAAATGCTGTATTGATTTCTGCCATTCCTCACATTGTTGCATGCAGGCTTGGTTGCCCTCGGTCTGATTGCCGTAATTCTTCTTTTTTTTTTTTTTAAGTAACAGTATGTAACTTTTGAGTGAGGGAATGTATTATTGCATGAAAGAACCACTTCAGAACATTATTCCATGGAGATAGATATGTTTTATGCCATACTCTGGACTATGATTCACCTTATTGAACGCACTTCCGTTTGACGAGAACTGCCACAACTAATTGCGAACGAGGGAAAAGTTGCGCTGCTAAAATGTTGTATAAAGCAGATTGATTTTGTAAAAGACAACAATGCACCGATTTCCTGGGCGGCCTGAAAACGGCTTTTTAGTCCGTGTAGAACTTACTTTCTGTTGAGCTCGTCTGCCCCATGTAAACTACAATGGACACAAGATGGTGGTGCTCACGACAGCACGATTGTTTTTCTACACAAATATGTGAAATAAAAACACCCCAAATGGCTAAAAAGTTACGTATTTACGGCTTTGGGTCTTTTGATCGCCAAGGTTTGCCCAATATTCTAAGTTTAATAGATTATAATATGTTACTAGAAAAAAGGTCTAACAAAATGTGTTTACTTTCTAAAATAATCTGTGTTGAGTGCACACGGGGCCCCTGTTTGTGCTCATGTCAAACTGACTGTCTGAGGCCCGAAAAGAGGATTATTAGGGGATTATTGCTGTACCCTTCTCTCTCTGTGTCCAGCCAAGAAAGCTGCTATTACACTGTCACTGGTTTGTGAAGTGAACCACATGTGTTACAAAATCATACACATTTCTGCAGAGGACTATGCCTTTAACATGTTACAATTCCGATAGCAATAAAAAAATGAATTTTAAAAAGTAATGAAAAAATATTAGAAAAAACAAATTTGAAAGTCCGACATTTCTAGATATTTTACAATATAACTATTAGAATAACTTAAGTAACTTGTAACTGAAACTTCTTGAACATTTGATAAAGAATCATTATATCCCCTGCTCCTTTAGATAAACACATAGAAAACCTGCACATATTGAAATGCACAACTTGAAAGGCGTGTTTTAATGAGCCCATTGAGAGATCTGAGGCTCTGGGGTAATTTGGGTTAAAACAGCAGCGCGTGGCAGGCATTTATCTAACTGGCATTTGCCACAGAGAACAAAGGCAGGGGGCGTCTGTGATCTAAATCTGAGCACTTTCAATATGGCCCCTGCTTACATGTGCTCGGGTTTCGTCAGCAGAATGGACCATTTCCTCTCTTCTAATTCAACGTGAAAAAGGGCTGTATTTGATGATTTGCTATTTCTCGAAGGTTTGAAATGTATTTCTCATCTTTCACAACAAAGTTTGATTTACACAAGAATAAAGCAAGTGGGGAAATGATTGATTTTAATGGGATTTGCTGGAGGGGAAAATGCCATTCATTAAATAATAATGAATGAGCATCACATTGCAACTTCACATAATCGTTTTTTGTCTGGAGGCTGCTGTGTCTGAAGTGTGTGCTTTTTAAACATATTACCAGTTTTAAGGAAATATCCTGCTCATTACCAGTGGTTGGATCAGCCTTAGTTAGTTTTTCTTAAAGCTTCAAATAGATTTAATAACATGTTCTTTATTTGTAAGAGACCAGTCCTCACAGTATGTAGTTCTTTACTGAGTTTACTGTCCACTCTGAATACAACAAACTGCTTGTGGTGGAGTGTATTCTGCTCTAGGTGCTGACCTTTGACCTCTGTTATGCATCTGTAGCCCCCTCTTCAGCTCTGACTCACCCTCCTGTGTACTATGTGTTCCCCAGCAAAAACAAAGATATTTCATCTGATTTTACTGTTGAGTTATAACAATAATAGTTTTATGTTGTGCCGGCGAAATGTGCACTATTAAGCTTTTGTGCTTTCGTAAAAATCTGCAGGCTTTTGCCGAATGGTGCTTATCTTCAGTATAACATTGTTTTACATCATCACTCAAATGATTTTTCTCTTTTCTCCCCACTTTAGCATTTGTGATCATATCACATCTCTGTGTTTTATCCTACGCTGCCTACGGCTCAAGTAAAGCACTGTCTGAAATGTTGATGCAAAGTTAAGGAAGGAAATTGTCTAAACAGCTCTTCCAGACTCAGACGCACTGAATCCCAGAGGAGTCCCCATTCAAACCTGAATTGTGCAGGGCCAAACGCCGCCCCATTACCCCAGGCTGAAGGCGTGACCATGGGTTAGAGGTTAATGTGCTAATCTGCTGACCGAACCATATTTCACAGTTGGTCAGCAAGAGACTTCAGAGGATCATCTTTGCACACTAGTAAGTCTTTTAGCCCCCCATTGAGTCCTTCATCTTTCGAAGTCAGAAGGCCGGTGTCAGGGTGCAGAAATAAATTAGGCTGATCACAGGGTGAAGCAGCTAAAGTATAAGCCAACACAAGATGATGTCCTTAATTAGTCCTTAATTAGATCATTTCTTTTTTGACAACAGCTAATCTGTCCAGTGAAAAAACCCACAGTAAACACATCATACAGATTACCTTTTGGCCTTGAAAGCAATGGTTGAAGTGAAGATTGTATCGTCTGCCTTTGTGTATTAAACACTACTGAGCCAATGAGAATGTAACAACATGTTCAGTTATTTCTTGATGAAAAAAAGACTGCCATGTACACTTGATGCAGCTTTGGACCTTATAAGTATGCTGACCCCAAGCATGATTACATATGGCCCATGGCTAATTCTGGCATTGCATGTTCATTAACATGTACTGTTAAATAAAAATAAAATGTACTCTTTTGAAATGCAGCTATTTGACTTGGATGATGGAAGATCAGGCCTCCACAGCAAGGCTCTGCCTCTTTCATTATAAATGTTGACTGAATGTTACTGTTAGTGAAAGTCAGTGACTCAGAGAATGGTGTTTGCACAGGGGTGCGAGGAACGGTGGCACTCACCTATCACCTCGGCAAACAAGATTAGACCAACAATGAGGTACTTTTACTCACTATTGAGGAGGTGAGTGGGGATAGGGGGATTCCTAAATCCAAGTTACACCTGTTGAGAGGTTTGGTGCAGACATCTGACTTCATGATTTATTTGATTGTTTCAAAACAAGGATTCAGTATGGGTATTTAGTGCTTATTGCTGAGTTTCTGACACACAAGATTTTTTGGGCCAGTGATATTCAATACAGATGTGGGTCAATCAATATTGTGAAAATGCAGATTTTTGTTGTACAGTGAGCTCTTGGTCTAGTCGCTGATAGAAATGATTAGGTTAAAATTTTGTGAATTTCCTTCTTGATTATTCCATGGATACATACAATGTTATCAATAGGATAAACTGGTTCTAGCCCTCATTTGGGAGTATGACACATTATAGAATCTGAAAACCACCAGTTGTACAGTTTACATATTTATATTATATGATGTACCATTTTGTATTAGTTATTTCATTCCATGTTGTACATCCATATACAACTGTTGAGTAAAAATTAAGAGATGGTTGCTCCGACTAGGCAATTTGATTTTATTTAATGAGAGAGGCAGTGTTTTTTTCTGGTTTGTTTGTCTGTGATTCAAATGTTTGAACAGATTAATGTTTAGGTGTGGTCTGGGTTCTCAACGTCTGTGTTCAGGTGATGTTGTTAAATATTGTGTGCAATGAAAATATATATATTACTGCAGTTACATTTTTGTTTGATATTGTGTACATTTACAGATAGAAGAGTAAAATGAGAGTAGATATGAGTAGTGTGGTGGCACATTTCTTGTAAGTGCTCAACAGTGGTACCAAATGAAATCGCTTAGAAACTGCTTGATCGTATCTGGTTCCAGCTCCACAGACTCTGGCCTGTATCTCGCTCCCACGTTCTCACTGGGCTGTTTCACTCGTGTCATTTGGGTCCGGCCCCTCACATATATCTGTGTAATGGTGCCGCACTCCTCTCCTGATGCTTCATTATGATGACAGACACCAGAACGGAACCACAGTGTGACCGGCATGACGCCCAACACACGGTCACATCTCGCATGCTCCCTGTTAGGACCCGCATAAGAACACCCCTTACACCTGTCTTCAACTCACGCCAGCACCCGAGAGAGACAGAACATGGGGACTCGCTCAAAATAATGTGCAAGAATAGGACCTCATTATGTCACAATGCTGAGTATCATTATTAAAATACATGAGAAAACAGCAAAAAGTCTGCTTGAGTGGTGGCGTAGTGGTAAAAGGCGTAGCACGTGTTTATCTTGTGGGTTCGAGTCCAACGCTTGACATTTGTGACTTGACAAAAATAGCATAAAGTGATTTCTTCAACAGGATGCTGAAAGATGGGTAATTGTAAGAAAACTTTACTTTGAGACTTAGTGATTTTTACCCTTGTTTATGAAGGACGATCTACATCATCTGACCAGTCACATGTAAAGTGGTGCATTATAATCAGAATTTGGTAACACTTTTTAATACCGACACTTTGTTGGCCTTAAATAAAACATGAACAAATAGCTTATTGTGATTCAGGCTTTGTAACCAATTAATCCTAACACTAACTTCTAACCCTAACCCCTTAATTAAGTAATTACTTTGCATAATCTTTCTTAGTAAACTATTTTTTACTACTACATTTGAGAATGTGTTACATAAAGTGCTGGCTACTATCCATGCACTAAAGGATGTCAAGAAAGAAGCAACAGAAATTAGATGCAAGTTGTCGACAGTGCTATACTTGAGAGATTACCATCTTGCCTTGCATTCTTTCAACATAAGGAGTTTTCCACAATGGAGTCTTGCAGCAAATTAAATCCATACAAAAGCATCTCAAAGTTCTTCCACTTTAATACATAATTTGACAAGTGAGTGGTGGGTGATATGTCAAAAGTTAATCACATCACAATTTTTAGAGCCTAAATCTCTATTTAAACTTTGTTGTGCATTTAACAGAAAAGCACTGAATCACAATCTGATGGTCTCATCAAAAAATCCCCCACAGTGGAGTGTTTTAAGTGTGATCTTTTGTCTGTTGTTTTATCAGTTTTGTTTATGCCTATAAATTAGTCTATTTTATTGTTTATCTTTTTAGTTTTTGTACTGGTTACTGGTTTTATTTATTGTGTTGAGTGGCTGATTTGACTTCACTATGTGCAGCGTTCATCAAACAGATATATCGTAGAACACGACTCAGCCCCACATGAGCTTTTACGTGAATGTTCTTCTCATGTGTAAGTCGATTTCTCTTGGGGTCTCTCACTCACCTCTACTTCAAAAGAAGCGCGGGTAGTATCTGGTATTCTCCAGAGATTTCACCGAAAACGTCAAGAGTATTGATGAACATTCAAAAATGTTTCATGATGAGAATTCCTTTTCATTTTTTTTTTTTTTTTTGTACCACCAAAAATTACAGCAACTACCTCGCAAGACTTCACAGAAAGTTAGAAGATCAAAGTGGACAGATTAAGCAACGTTTAGAAGAATTAAGCAAATACATAACTGTCCCATTTCATTCTATGTTTGTTATGCACTGATACAAGATGTTTAAGATACAGGAATATTCTCTGAAGGATTTTACAAAATGTCAAAACATGTTGGACAACACACTGCAATTTTACACCTTAATTAGCCTCAATAAAGCATGAACAAATAGCATGAACAAATACTTATTTCATAATGAACATGCAGTTTATTAAGCATGTTTCAGGCTTAGTAACTACTTAATTAAGGTTTGGGTTGGGATTAAGGTTAGAAATTAAAATGAGACTAGTTTCTAAGTCTGAATCATTCGTAGTAAACTATTTGATCACTATGAATAAAGTTTTTGTTCACGCTTTACTAAGACAGGGATATATTCATTATAAAGTGTTACCCAACACCAGCTAATGATTAGAATTTTGAAAATGAAGAACTAGGGTTAGCTGTTTTAGAGATAGGGTTAGGAAAGTATTAAAACATCTACTGCTCTAAATGTGGTTGGTCAAATAAACTAGTGTTTTCTTTAAATAAGACAGACGACGCAAAATAAGCTCATTTACCTGAGATGTTTCTGTGACAGGACTCCGAGGTGTCATCATGTAATATGTTTCTTGATAGATTGACCACGCCTCTCTGTCTCTGGGGAAGTGAGCCCCACATGGGAAGGTAAACGCTCTCTCGTCTTTCTAATTTGCCATGATGCGCCCCATTGATTTCTTCCAGCCTCTCGTATCCATCTATTGTGTTTGTAGTCCTCTGTGGTTGGTGAAGACTAGTGTGTATATATTCATTCATTAAAGCATAAGCACATGTTTTGGGGACTAGTAACATTCTTGTGCAGAAGGTCATTCCTGGGTTGTTCAGTCATCCTCCGGGGCATCTTTGTGTTCCGATAGCTCCCATGTTCCCTGTGCTAATCACATAATTAACTGCTCTTTTTACTATTCAATTATAGGCAGAAAAGCGCGGTACCAAGTGCAGCGCTGCACTGACCCCTGAGGCCAAACACTCTCCCTCCACAGTTATCTCCCACCATCACCGCATACGGACATTATACGGGCCATTCTATAGATACATTCAGTGGGCAATTCACAGGCGCGGCATTAACATTCATGTGAACAACATTAACAAAGTATGCTGTGATTGGAAGAGCATCGTTACTTTGGGTGCTTGTATTTGAAGAGCTGTCATATGTTAAGAAGACAAGGCTATATTCAAAATACACAAAACAACAAATACTAGAGCGATAATAATGCACACACAGGGCAATGCAAATGCGACATATTTGTGCAGAACGGCATGGACGGTACATGTTGATGAGTAGAATTGTCAAACATCAGTGGAATGTACATAGTTTAACATTTTCACATGCACATGCAAAAAAACAACAACAGATTGATGTAATAATGAAAAGATAAATAGATGTTAATTCAACTTACAGCATTGTTGGAATTAACACACATGATCAACCTTGCAGATGGTTGATATTACCATAATCTACAGGAATGAATCTGTAATCACGTGGAGAAGTGTGGCGACAGACGACTGATCACTGCTGCAGCTCTGATTGCGTTGTGTGGAAACGACACAGTCCAAATCCCTCTCAATCCTGTCCTCTGTCACTTGTTCGTCTAATTGTCTAAGTGCAAATGCAGCAATGTTCTCCACATATCGTACCTTTCTGGACTTAATTAATGGCCTAATTACATGAGCTCATTAGTGAAAAACTGTAATTCTCCCATTTCATCTACCCATTAGCTGACAGTATTCATAATTAGTAGCAATAAGGCGATTATTACACGCAGGTTGATGGTGAGCACCGACACAGATGTTTCACACAAATCCTGATAAAATAGAGGCAAAGGCTGTAGAAATGCTGCTTCAACCATCAGTAAATCTTTTATAAAATGTCTATTAGCATATTGGTCTTAAATAGTGTATTTGCCATAGACTCATAAAGATTTAGTAAATTACATTTGTTATTTTGTTGGACAAACTCACAGTTTGAAAGAAATTTCTTAAGTTAATGCCCTTTAATAATATGTTTCCTTACTAACCCACTGTAGTTGAAGTAGCCTGTATATCTATCTATATCCCGCTTATCTTTATAGCTTAGTATCTATCTATCTATCTATCTAAGACCAAGTTTATATTTCCATCATTTTGTCATGATAATAAACCATCCTGTAGCAGGACCAGTGAATACAGCTGATGCCGGGGTTTCATTGTGTCTGGTATAAATCTGCTCCATCCATCAGAAGATAATGCAACTGCTTAACAATAACATTTTTGATTAAGTGTCATTAATCAACCACAGTTAAAATGATGGCATTCTTTCAGACCTGTCTTGAGACACATTGTTCATTTTTATTGCTTTGACAGTTGTTTTATGAAATGCCATCTCAGTTTGAAAACCTCAAGTGCACACAGTAAGTAAGAGGTGTGTTAATTACCTCACACTGGACAAGACTGACAACTACTCAACCATTTCCTTGTCATTTTTATAGAAATTAATGCTAAAAATGGTACATAGTTTGATTGATATCTCCAGGTTCACACTAATGAATGAATACTGCTGTACAAAAACTGATGAAGCTTTGTAAGATGAAATAAATAATACATATGGATACACTCTCTTTTTTAAGTGGCTGTCTTTTTGGTTTGATTTTTTTCTTTATTTTTATTATTATTACTGGTTTAAATTAAACTAATGATGATTTGGAACATTTTCTTTAACAAAATTAAATTTAAGAAAAAATGTGTGGTTTAAAAGTGCACTGCGTAACTTTTTTGGTGCAGATTTTGTCTGTAATGCCCCACAGAAGGGCAGTACACATTTCTTTAATGCTCAAAAAATTGTAATTTTTTAATTTTTTTTAATTTTATCATTATTATTAATAATAATGACAATAATTATAAAATAATATTTATTTATTATTTATATTTCTTTTGTAAGCATCGGCTCTCCACAGATCTGGGGTCTCATTGTTAATGATCATCATGCGTATGTAATTAAATGTTGCAAAGTTAAGTTTGTGATCCATAAAAGAAAATTTCACCCGTTAATGAGATTTGCAGATTTGCACTTTGAGGTTTTCAAAGGTGACGCAGAAGGTAATCTGAGCAAAGAGAAACGAGAAGTTAGCTCGTTTGAAGAAGTTTGTGGACATTTGTGTTTCGTCCGTAGGTACATTTTTACAAAGAATACCTCGTGAAGTTTTATAAATGAGACCCCTGACCTGTAGCTTTGCTGGTGGGCCCACATGCTTGTCACCTTTGAGACAGATATTGCCATGAGAATGCCATGCTGTCGAACTTTACAGCCAAAGCAATAACATCTGCATGCGGAGGTTTAAAAGTGTGCGCGGCTTCTGTCCTGTCTCTGGCCTGTCCTTAATCAGAGCCCCCACTGTCTGCTCTAAAATCAGTCTGCATGAAGAACAAATTATCACGCACTGCCCGATGAATCTGCTTGAGTGTCCCTTTTTAAGATAGACACAGTCGTTATAAAACCCACCAAATTCTCTTTTTACTTTTCCAACTTTCATCCACAAAAAGTTGAGTAATAACAGCAGCGGTTGGCCTGTGCGAGAGAGTTGCAGTGTGTACATTGTGTCGGAGGCAGATATTCTGAGGAGCTCGACATCCGCAGCTGCCCCCACAGGCCATGAAATGAAAATGTGGTGTGAGCCGTCAAAGCCTATCCTCTTTATTCCCTCTTATTTCTCTCTTCATTGACTCTCGGCAGCTTTCGTTGCCAGAAGTGCCTCCTTTTTGGATAAAGTTATTCATATGGCCAGGACTCCTTCCATTATTCTTGAGGAAGCGTGGCTGTTAATCCGGACCAATATTAACTCTACTGTCGCCTCCAACTCTGCCTTTGTTTGTTTGTCTATTTCACACATGCCCCTTTTGCTTATCTCCTTCAATGGTAAATGCCATTTGTTTTGTTCAAAGTAATTCAGGGGGTATTTTACCGTGATTGTGTAGGGGAGAAAGGCTGGCAGGCTACAGATAAGAGGGCGCATCCTCTCATAGACACTGGACTCAGGAACCGTACACAGTCTATATGAGTGTGCCATGAAGGACACGGCTGTCGCAAGAATGCATTATCCACCGTCTGAAGAAACTTAGGAAAGAGACATTATTCAGATATGGATTATCTATAGCATGTGCTCTGCCACCCCAATGTCCTCTTGGATGTGAAAAACAAAAAAACAGAACAGAACAGAAACTTCACTAAACAGAGTGCTGTCTAATTAAATAAAATGTGAAATGTAAATGTATATACTTATTTAATTAATATTTTTCACCACCATCGCCAGCTTTTTGCCACCTTAAATTGCATTTTGAACAAACCCTTACTCTTTAATGTGTTATTATTTACAGTACTTTCATTGAAAAAACAAAACAGTTGCATTCTTTTTTTCTTAATATGTCCCAATTGGCTTAGCTTTATGTGCCACTCTTCATGTAGCATGTGTCCTAATCAATACACATGTAAACACTGTTTCTGTGCTTCAGGAGCTGTGAAGCAGACCTTTTGTGGTGAACCTGTGATCGCTCAACTCCTCCATCACTGACCTGCAGAGGTAGACCAAAGCCTCTTGTCTTTTAATCAATACTCCAGCTCTGCAGCATGCCAATCAAAAACTGCTCAATATGTTCTTCATTTTAACATTGTTAATTCAACTATTGCTTGGGTTATGTGTTGAATTCAGAATTCAGTCCAAGCTTAATGTTTGTTTTATTCATTTAGTTATCTTAATTACACACACTGAAAGTTAACATACTCTTTATAATACAACAATTTTGTTTTGTTCATTTTAGTATGGCCCCAAATCAGGATTTTTTTAACCATGCTGTCGGCATTATGAACTATAGCTCTCTTTCAAAATTGCCAGCTTTTACCCATGGAAAACAAGAAGACAGAGTATGCTTTTATTTTATTCGGATTTGGATTATGGCTGGATGTCTAAGGCTGAAGTATAATCTACCTGGGTTTGTCAGTGCCTTTTTGTTAAAGCTTGGTCTCTCTGTCCCACTGTGCAAGAATTAAGTCAAAAAGTAAACTGGAATAAAGGTATTTATTTTATTACAGGTCTTTTGTAGCTTTATAGCTTTTATAGGGAACACCTTGAAAGACATGAATCCTTGGGAGCTTGTCTGTCCATAGACCTGACTTGTAACTTGTGTGGTAGAGATCTTCTTACTTTGCCCTGAACATTCAACATGAAGCTGATCTATCTCCATGATGTTGAGAAATGTAGAGTTTGGTTTGGAGTCTTGCAGGTGGCATGAACACCATGGATCTTACACACACTGCTTTACAGTTTGTGATCAGTTTGTCCCTGCGTTTCAAGCACCTTTCATGATTTGCTCTATTGTCTCTGGCTTTGGCCACCATTACACGGTCTTCAGCTTCGCCTACTCTTTGATTGATTTTGTTAATGGCATCCAGCCACTTTTCGATTGTCTGAAGTCTTGCATCTCCTTTATGATCTTGTTACGCTCCAGGCCAGGCATAGTTTTTTGCCACCAGCTTGCAAATCATCTGAACTATAGAGAGTTGTGAATCATTGTTGGTGTTGAGATTATCTGTCACACTTTTTCTACTTTTCTCTCTTGTTTCCATTTTTTCTTGTAGTTGCAGTCTGCTAGGTGTATTAATAACCTGTAGGAATTATTTTTAATTATTTTCTTTTTCTATATGAACACATCATATTAATAAAACTGCACCTCACATTTGCTTGTTATTTCAATATAAGGAAGCATTGATAGACACACAGCATGTACATGTTTCCATGCTTTACGGGGACATTTCCTAACCTTAACCACAATTACTATTAATCTAATCTTAATCCAAGCTGTAACCTAAATCTAAATTTACCCATATTTTAACCTTATACTATGTTGTTGATCTGACTTCATGATGACCTGATTTTTTTGTCCCCACTAAGCAAAGGGTCCCTCTGAAGTGACTGTGCACAGATGTCCCCACAAAACTGGGGCTAAACTCTGAAGTAAACCTATAGACTAGGACTAAACCAAGTTTTACCAAGTGTGAACACACCCTAAGACCCACTTCTGTCTCTGTCATCCAGTATCGGTGTAGTCATCCAGACCTTGTTTTGGCTTTTCACAGTTTCATCCAACATATGCCCCTCAGCGCCATTACAACCCAGTAACAGCATCAGAGGCAGGGGACAGATGTGGGTGGAGCTGAGCTCACCTGAGTTCCGGGTGACGAGGCTGATACCGGAGTTAAAGACTATTTTCAGCTTGACTGATCAGAGGATTGCGTGTGCGTGTGTGTTTATAAGTGTGTGTGTGTGTGTGTGTGTGTGTCCTTGCTTAGGCCAATTTTGGGGACATGAGTCAGAATACACACCAGTAGATTGGGGACCCAAATCCAAATGGGGACAAAAACCATGGTCCCCAATTAGATTTCATTGAAAATGCCATCTCCAAGCTCTAAAATACATTTCCCTCTTAAAATCTCAACTGTCCCTAAAAGTGACTTATTTCAGTTTTTTGTGTGTGTGTGTGATTTCAAAACTGCCCCCCCACTCAATTTGTGTATCCCTCAACATTTCCCCCTGGTGGTTGTGTGTGGAATTGCACATGTCCCCAAATGGAGGTTGTGTGTAACGTCAGACCTGTGTTTACACCAGAATAGAAGTCCCAATTCAACAGTTTGAACAGCAGCCAGATCCAAACGTGTTTTCTTCTATGATGTGATGGATCTGTGTTACTTTACATCAATTAGACCAAGCCAAAATTTGCAGTGTTGGGCCACCTGTGTTGAAATGGCAAGCACAAGGAAAAGGGCGGAGCAAACTTAGAAAGTAACACGGGAAAACAACATGATTGGCGGGAAATGTTTGCTCCTCCTAATTAATCGTAGAAAGGGTTTCAGGGGTTGTCATCCGGACACTGTTTGAAGATTGAGACGTTTCGACTTTTATCCAAAAGTCATTGTCAATCAGAGAGCTGGTATTGGAACTCGGGCTTATATGCTCCTCTAAGTACTGGGAGTCCTGCCCACAGGGAGGAGTCACTGAACGCCTGTCTTTGTTTGGAAAATTGTTTGTCTAGTGTCACCTGAAACTTGATAATTGGCCTGGCTTTGTTAGTTTAATAGTTGGCCTTGCCCAGTATTAAACTAACAAAGGCAGAATTAAACTAACAAAGGCAGAATTCTGGAGAATTTTGGACAAGGTACCTTAGATCTGGTACAGGAGCTTGAGAATACAGCCAGGAAATTAGCAAACAACAGAAAGCACCTCCGGTTTAACTTGAGGTGTAGACAGAGTAACATAATTCCGAGGAGCCTACAGATCAAATCCCCAGTTAAAGGGCACAGAGCAGAGAAGAAGATCAAATCTGAGAGAAGAAATCTGATGCAGATGCTTAGTGAAAGAATTAGGGAGAACAACACCAAAATAGATAAACTGAGGTACAGAATGGAAATTATTCAGAAGAAACTTATGAGCATTGTCCCTGAAGATATTCTCAGAAGAGTGCTAGATTTTACACAGATCGCACAGGGAGCACAGCACAAGAAAAGTAAGGAACAACAAATCAAGAAGTTCTCCTCACTTTTGGAAAAGATCAACACTAGTAAAGATCAGCATAACAAGAGGTTAGGGACAGCCCAAGGTGAGACAAGTATTAACAGGAAGAGCTGGATCAAAAACCTTTCTCAGGCAGAAATAGAAGTTTTTTTCCAAAGGACTCAATTTCTCAGTCACCACCAACCATATCCCAACAACAGATTACATCACAGCCACAGAGACAGGCATCTGTTAAGGCATTGAGACTGAATGTAGATGTGGTGGTGTTTAAAACATCAGATAAATGCAACTTTTTTTAACGTTTCGAGATTGATTTGTGGCCCTCCGCTTGGTCTATATTTCAATATGTGGCCCTCGCTGGAAAATGTTTGGACACCCCTATTATAGACTGTGTACAGAAGCTTGAGAAGGAGGAGTTGATTGACAGGCCTCTGTACTACTGTACTGTACTGTACGACTGTATCCTGGTGAAGCCATTCCATGTATTTATGGCCTTCCCAAAATCCACAATGAGAATGTCCCATGGTGTGTAGCACGGACTCCATCACATACAATGTAGCTAAACACTTGACCACCATCTTGGCTCGGTTAGTGGGAAACTCAGAACATTGTGTGGAAAACACACAGCACTTTGTGAGCAAAGTGAGACACCTCCGAATGGACCCAAATGACGTTATGGTCTCGTATGATGTGGTGTTCCCCCTTTCACTTGTATTCCAACCTCGGAGGCAGTGGCAGCAGTGAGGATGCGACTACAGGAGAACTCTATCCTACCGGAAAGGACCAAACTCACACCTGAACACATCTGCCAATTATTGGATCTGCCTTAACACAACTCACTTCCAATTCAGGGGACACTTTTACAGACAGATCCACAGCTGTGCTATGGGCTCTCCGGTCTCCCGATCGTAATTCAACCTTTAAATGGAACACTTTGAGAGGAAGGCTCTGACCTCCTTCCTGGGCACACCTCCTAGCCTCTGGCTGCGTTACGTGGATGATACCTTTGTGATAATCGAGAAACAAGAGCTGGAAACGTTCTCTGAGCATATCAGTGGGTTGGATGTATACATCAAGTTCACCCGAGAAGATGCTACGGACAACCGGTTGGCGTTTCTTGATTGCTCCACAATCAGAGAGGAGGAAGGCAGCCTTCAGACAGAACTGTACAGGAAACCCAGAACACAGACAGGACTTATTGTTCGGGTCTAACCACCCACTGCAGCACAAGTTGGGAGTGATCAGGACACTACAACACAGAGCCCACGAAGTACCCACCAGCTCAGAGGGGAGAAAGAAGGAGGAAGAACACGTCCAACGCGCCCTCTCAGGGTGTGGTTATCCCAACTGGGCCTTTAACAAAGTCAGAAGAGCCAAGAAACAGGACAAAAAGGATAAAGATCCTAGCAGGAGGGGGGTCTCTATCCCCTATGTCTCGGGCCTGTCTGAGAAGTTTCAAAGGATTTTTAGACAACACGACATCCCTGTTTATTTCAAACCTGGCAACACACTTAAACAGAAACTGGTCCACCCGAAAGACAAGAGGCCGACAGAGAAACAGAGCAATGTAGTTTATTTGATAGAGTGCAGTGAGGACAGTTGTAAAGAGGGTGTCTGGCCGTGGAGGCGGGATTGCAACTGTTTATAAGCAATTGTTAAAGTGCAAAGAGCTAACGCAGCATTTCACATATTCCAGTTTTGAGCTGTGTTGCTTTGAAATGGGTCGCTCCACGCCGATCCTGTGCGCGCTAATTTATAGAACCACTAAATACTCTACTGATTGTATCAGTGACTTTTCTGACTTTCTCGCGAATGTAATGGCAGGATACGACAAGCTGTTGATTGTCGGGGACCTAAACATACATGTGTGCTGCCCCGAAAAGCCGCTAGCCAAGGATTTTCTTAACCTTATCCATTCCTTTGGCTTAGTACAGTGTGTGTCTGGCCCTACGCAGGAGCGAGGGCACACACTCGATCTTGTTTTAACCTATGAATTGTCTATTGAAAATCTTGTGATACTTGATGCAATGTTTTCGGATCATATGCCTGTCATTTTTAATGTAAATATGCCGTGCGTAATGGCCAGACCTTGCGCTCCTGCGCGCTGCTGTCGGATACTTAACCCCTCCACTGCTGCTCAGTTTGCTACCGCTTTCTCTGCAAACTTCTCCCAGTCTGTATCTGCAGATGTTGAGGAGCTATCCGGTCACTTTAATTCGGTCTGTCAAACTGTTCTTGATTCTGTGGCTCAGCTTAAAATCAGAACATTCAAATTTAGATCCGAGCCTTGGTTAAATGAAACTACTCGCGCCGCCAGGCGAGAATGTAGACGAGCTGAGCGCAAATGGAATAAAGATAAACTGGAAGTGTCTTTTCAAATTATGAGAGAAAGCTGGCGCTATTATCAGAATGCTGTAAAGTCAGCAAGAATGTTGTATTTTTCTGATATTGTCATTAGAAATTGTCATAAGCCACGTGTTCTTTTTCAGACTATTGATTCTGTGTTAAATGTACCCCAGTCTGTTTGTTTAGAACCCTCACCTGAACTGTGTGAAGACTTTCTTTCATTTTTTGTCAGTAAGGTTGAGACATCTAGAGCACTTATAAAGCCCTCGTCTTATGATCCCTCTGTGCACGTCCCCTGTTCAGCTGTTTTTGAGCAGTTTGAGCCTGTGTCCCTTCCACAACTAAGGGAAATTATTGCACATATGAAGCCTGCTGGCTCTCCTAAGGATCCACTCCCTCCACGTCTTTTTAAAGAGCTGTTTGAGAGTTTAGCCCCTGCTGTCCAAACTATTTTAAATAGCAGCTTGTCAACCAGCACTGTCCCTGCTGAATTTAAACATGCAGTGGTGCTCAAGCCTTGACTCCTCTGCATTGTCAAATTTCAGGCCCATCTCTAAACTGCCATTTCTCTCTAAAATATTAGAGAAAATTGTTTTTATTCAACTTAAGACATTTTTAGATCAACATAGTATTTTAGAAACATTTCAGTCAGGTTTTAAAAGTCTCCACAGCACAGAATCTGCCCTTTTGCGTGTTTTTAATGATATATTTATTTGTACTGACACTGGTCACACTGTGGTGTTGGTGCTGTTGGACCTGACGGCTGCATTTGATACGGTAGACCATGAGATCCTTCTTTCCAGGCTGGAAAACTGGGTGGGAATTCGTGGACCAGCTTTGGAATGGTTCCGATCATACCTAGCAGAGAGACAGTTTTGTGTGAACCTTGGAAACTTTGAATCCTCTTCAGTCCCCTTAAAAATGGGAGTTCCCCAAGGATCTATTTTAGGACCTCTGCTCTTTTCATTATATATGCTCCCATTTGGATTTATCCTAAGGAGACATGGTATCATGTTCCACTGCTATGCCGATGACAGCCAAATCTACCTCCCGTTAAAACAAAATGACCCACATGCTGTCACGCCTCTCTTGGATTGCCTCAATGACATTAAAGCTTGGATGTCATTAAACTTTTTAAATTTTAATCACCAAAAAACTGAAGTGATGGTTTTTGGTGCATCACAAGCTCCTCCGGTGGATCTAGGGCCGTTATCGCAATATGTGAAGCCAATTATTTCTAATTTGGGCGTGAAAATGGACTCTGACCTAAAACTTGACCACCAAATAAGTGATGTGGTCAAATCCAGTTTTTTCCATCTCCGACAACTGGCCAGAGTGAAGCCCATGCTACCGAGGGACCTCTTTGAAAGGGTCATTCATGCCTTCGTGACCACTCGCTTGGACTATTGTAACGCGCTCTATTCAGGCATAAATCAGACGGTTCTTTCCCGGCTGCAGCTCGTCCAAAATGCTGCTGCACGGCTTTTAACTGGAACTCGGAAATATGATCATATTTCACCTGTTTTATCCTCACTTCATTGGCTCCCAGTGAATTTTAGAGTAGATTTTAAGATTCTTTTGTTTACTTATAAATGTTTGAATGGCCTTGCCCCCTCGTACCTCTCTGATCTGATCCACCCTTATGCCCCCTCTCGAGCCCTCAGGTCAGCAGATCAGCTGCAGCTTGTTGTCCCAAAAACAAAACGCAAGCTTCGTGGGGACCGTGCTTTTTCAGTTGCTGCTCCGCGACTGTGGAATCAGCTGCCTTTAGAGATTAGGCAGGCTCAATCTCTGTCTGTTTTTAAATCACTTCTAAAAACGCACCTTTTTTCACTAGCTTTTAATACTATGTGATTTTGTTTTGTGTACGGCACTTTGGCCGACTGTAAAAAGTTTTTTAAGTGCCTTATAAATAAAGTTGGTATGGTATGGTATGGTATGGTATGGTAAAGAACGTTACATAGGAGAGACCAAACAGCCACTGCACAAAAGGCTGTACCAACATAGAAGATCTACCTCTACGGGACCGCAAAGTGCAGTCCATCTGCACCTAAAAGCTACAAACCACTCGTTTGAGGACAGTGAGGTGAAGATATTGAGCAGAGAGAAGAACTGGTTTGAAAGAGGGGTAAAGGAGGCTATTTTTGTCAAAAGAGAGAATCCGTCTCTAAACAGGAATGGGGGTTTAAGATTTAATTTGGCTAAGATTTATGACAGCCTCCTAACACCTTGGTCCAAATCAATAGGCCAGTCAAATGCTAATGAGGTCATCAGCAGTGATGAGGGAGCAACAGCCATCAATAGAAAAATAGATATAAGACAATAATAGATCTTAGCCACAGGTGAAACTGGGCAGGGCCAACTATTAAACTAACAAAGGCAGGCCAATTATCAAATTTCAGGTGACACTAGACAAACAATTTTCCAAACAAAGACAGGCGTTCAGTGACTCCTCCCTGGGGGCAGGACTCTACTTAGAGGAGCATATAAGCCACAGTTCCCATACCAGCTCTCTGATTGACAATGACTTTGGGATAAAAGTCGAAACGCTCTCGATCTTCAAACAGCTTCCGGATGATAACCCTGAAACCCTTTCTACGATGAACCACACCTGGACAAATGAGGGTTTACATCGACGCTCCCTAATTAAGCTCCTGTTCCCATGAGAAGAAAACTTAAACCACACCATTTCAAGGTAAGGAAACGTTAAAAGTTTGTTTTAAATTAAAGCTATAAACATAATTACATCATTAAAGCATTTTACAATGTGGAGCAACATGTTTAATATAAAAGGAAGATAAAATGCTCTGGCAAATGTGGATCTACAGGCCTTCATCCAAATCCATCAGCACATTGTGCTAGCAAGTAGCACGTAGCAATTGCTACGATAGCTTATTATTGAAAACATGCAAGCTACTAAGCCAGCTATAAGTCTTTGTCTTTAAACCTTACATTTGCCTGAGATGTTTTTTGGGTTGGGACTTTTCTATAAATAATTCAATTTGGAATGTGAAAAAAATAAATACATATGCACTTGCACATGTGGATGTACATGCCATGATTCAAATTAACAAACAATTTGCAATTGCTAAGTTAGCTGTTTTACCATTACTACTTATCTTGAACAATGCTTTTTGCATTTTTTTTAAAGGGTGTGATCATTTGGAGCCCTGAAAGACTTTACTTTGGATGAAGAAATGACACATAACTACGGGGATGCTGAGGCCATGGCGTAAGGAGGTAGGTATTCACCTTATTCCACGCCCACTTTTGCCTCTTTTCGCTCCGTAACAGCACATCCAGTTTATCAGCATCTCGGTGGTGGATGAGGGAAAAGTCTTACTGCTAAAACATTATATAAAGTAGATTGATTTGTGTAAAATGTTCGCGAGCCACAATATGTCACATGCACCGATTTCCTGGGCCTGAAGCGGCTTTTTAGGTCGAGTAGAACTTATTTTTTACTGAGCTCGTCTTCCCCGTGTAACAGGAAAATAGACGCCCGCAGCAGATTCTAGAATAAGGTTATTATACGTAACTTTATGTTGTCAGTTTGTTACAGTTTCTTGTCTTGGCTCCAGGTAACTCAAAAAGTGTAAATGACTGAGCTACAGTTGCTAATACCAATCATGAGATAAGGCTTTGTTCATTAATGGTGCATCTTAGAGCTCCTGAGTATCTGCTATAGTGCAGGGCCAGGCCATATGCACTTCAATGACTGTCCCCAAATAGTCCCCATTCGAGTGTGAATGTGTGTGATGTCCCCAAAAATTATGTTCTATCAATAATATTAATGTCAATGAACTCGGATAAACAGCTGTTCCCCATTAGTCCATCGTCAAGTGTGTAATGTGTGCGATGTCCCTCAAAGTCCCAATTAAAACTGTGATGTTATACAAGTTTAAAATCAGCCCTATTATTATGGTATGAACACTTTAAATGTATTTCTATCATGTTTCAGGAGGGGTTCTTCACTGTTGCTGCTGAGACCAGAGACATCAACAAACCACAGGTGAGTGGTAATACTGAGAGGCAACAATAAAGAAACTTCCTGAATGTTTTGACTATTATAAATATTTTATATGCAAAGAAAAGCTGCACTACAATCCCCAGCAAACCACTGACACACTATGGCTTAATTTTTGCACATGTCTTCAAAAATATATTTGTCCTGGCTGCCCAAATTCTCATTACTGCATCGGCCCATGACTGACTGTCCCCAGTTGGTCCCCATTCGAGTGTGTGAGTGTGTACAATGTCCCCAAAAGTCCTGTCCTATTAGTGTTACTATTGCTAAGGAGTTGACATAGAAGACGGTCCCCAGTTGGTCCCCATTCGAGTGTGTGAGTGTGTACAATGTCCCCAAAAGTCTGGGCAAAATGGTGGTGTTATTGCATATACAATTTTATTTTGCATAAGCATTGTTGATATATAGGCAAATTAATTACAATTCTATTTCAGGAGCAGTTCCTCCCTGATGTTGCTGATGAGACGAGGGACATTGGCAAACCACAGGTATGAGTCTCAATATTGACTGGTAACTGGAAATCCACTCCAGTCTGGAGTTACAATTGTACTGTTCCATAGACTGTATAAAAACACTGGACATCCCGAAAGCTGCTGCCGCCACGTTCCAAACAGGAAGTATCCATGGAGGCTGTTCTGGCTCCTTCAAGCCGAGCTCCATTCTCTTTCTATTGGGACATTAGTGTCTTTACTCTGAAACGGCTTCTGTCAAACTCACATGTGGAACTACACTTACTCACTCCACATGATCCTGTGTTTGATTAAAGTTATGTTCTTCACAAATCAACTTATTACAATAATAACTGACCAATCAGGTGCTTCCTTTTCCAGGGTCGGTTTCGCTCATGTTAGCAACAGGTTTGATTGACAGCTAGCGCCACACGTTGCCGCCGTCTCCTCCTACCGAGGGGTGGAAACCGTTAACAACCTCGCTCCTGATTGGTCCGTGTGGTTACCAAGATACGCACTTGGATTTCCAAATATGGAGTATGGCTCCACTTTAGCCGCTATAACTGCTAGCTCCACTTTTGCCGCTATAACTGCTAGCTCCACTTTAACCACTATAACTTTTAGCTGCGATTTGCTTCATTTGGCTGGAGTCAAACGCTACGACATCGTCCAGTGATTTTTATACGGTCTATGTACTGTCCCCAGTAAACCACTGAAACACTGTGGCTTCATTTGAACTGATTACTTATCCTTTCCTTTCTCTGACACATCTTTCTCTCTCTCCAGCGAACATCTACTCCTGACATCACTGAGAGCACCAAAATCAGGTAAGAGTTGGTTTTACAAAAGACAATCAATTAATGTGTATATTTGTGTCTTCTACATTACATCATCTGCAGTAGATTATTTACATAAAATACCTTGATTGTCCCCAGTTGGTCTCCATTATAGTGCACAGGTGTGTATTACGTCCCCAATAGGTCTTGTCCTCTGAGTATTACTATTGTTACATAGCTCAGTTAAACAACTGTCCCCAATTGGTCCCCATTCGAGTGTGTGAGTGTGTATGATGTCCCCAAAAGTCCTGTCCTATCAGTATTACTATTGTTCTGGGGTTGACATAGAAGACGGTCCCCAGTTGGTCCCCATTCGAGTGTGTGATTGTGTATGATGTCCCCAAAAGTCCTGTCCTATCAGTATTACTATTGTTACATTGATCAGCTAAACAACTGTCCCCAGTTGGTCCCCATTCGAGTGTGTGAGTGTATACAATGTCCCCAAAAGTCTTGTCCTATAAGTATTACTATTGTTACATTGATCAGCTAAACAACTGTCCCCAATTGGTCCCCATTCAAGTGTGTGAGTGTGTATGATGTCCCCAAAAGTCCTGTCCTATCAATATTACTATTGTTACATTGATCAGCTAAACAACTGTCCCCAGTTGGTCCCCATTCGAGTGTGTCAGTGTGTATGATGTCCCCAAAAGTCCTGTCCTATCAGTATTACTATTGTTACATTGATCAGTTAAACAACTGTCCCCAGTTGGTCCCCATTCGAGTGTGAGTGTGTATGATGTCCCCAAAAGTCCTGTCCTATCAGTATTACTATTGTTCTGGGGTTGACATAGAAGACGGTCCCCAGTTGGTCCCCATTCGAGTGTGTGAGTGTGTATGATGTCCCCAAAAGTCCTGTCCTATCAGTATTAATATTGCTAAGGGCTTCAAATAACTAACTGTCCCCAATTAGTCCCCATCCCAGTGTGTAAGTGTGTTTAATGTCCTCAAAAGTCAACTCTTACTTATGAGTCTGTATTGAATGGCAGTATTTCTTTGTATATTGTTATTGTGTTATTGTGTTATTGTTGCCAGGAAGAGCTTGAGACAGACAGCCCAAGAATCAAGAATCGTTTTTCAAGAAAAATACCTGAAGAATTGGATAAAACCACAGACTGCAGTGATGTTTGCTTCTATTCCTCACTTACTGACAAGAAGTTAATCAGAGACAGAGGAGGACATTATCAACGACAAGAAATGCCAGACTATCCACTTTAACACAGAGTCCAAGAAAGTACAGTCCTGATACCCCCAAAAAGACAAAGGTCCCACAGCTCCAACACTCAAGATCAACCTTCAGATTCCTTTGTCAAAGTAGCCACCTTCAAAAAAAGAAATACAAAGAGACTCATGAAAAGATTTTCAGGGGGTTGTCATCCGGACTGTTTTTGAAAATCAAGACTTTCAACTTCCATCCAGAAGTCATTATCAATCAGTGAGTGAACCTTTTTTGTTGCTGTCCAATGTCCCAAGAACTCAAAAGAGACACCAAACCATAATTTGCCCACAACACTCAGGTGGTCAAGGAGGGAAATGAGTTTTGGAGTCAAGGTTGTAGAATAGAGTGCATTTTACCCAAACACAACCATATGCTGTAGAACATAGACAGTGGGAGGAGTCACCCCTAGTGTACACTGACTCCAGTCCGGTAGCAGACGCCTGTCACACCAGCTCTGGTTCACTGCGGTCTGTTTTTGATGAAAGCCACATAGATTTACCTGGTTTCGCGCAAGAAACACTCGTCAAATGATGAAAGCTGCACCAGACGCTGTGGCGTCCGGCAAAAATAGACTTCTTGTGGATTCTTTCCTCAAACCCACGGCCCAGAGCTCAGAGGTCGGTGTAACACAGGCATTGATTTTAAGCACTTTCTAAGTCTGTGGGACCTGCGTGGGCCCCAAAGCCGGACCGGAGTCAGTGTGCATCAGGGGTTAAACATTATTTAAGAACCCGGATGACCTATGTACAGTATCCTGTATATCTGTTCAATCGATCAAAAACATACTTGTAAGGTATGCACTTATTTAGCAGTTTATTTTTATATTTTGGAATATAACAATTGAAAGAAATTATAAAAATGCTTGTGGTTTGATACCATTTTAATTCATGATTATGTTGATTGCGTTGGTTTTGTTGGTTTCATGTACCATTTAAACTGGCACATGAAACATGTTTGTCATTATTCTGAAGTTACTTGTATAAAATATGGTTTATAACATATTTACTAAGTTTTTATGACAAAAGAAATAAAGACCTCAAACTGGACATTTATGAGTTTGTGTATGTGTCCTCAAAATGCACCTTAAAATTCTTTGTCCCCAATGTGAAGGTTAAAAAACTCATGGGACACAAGTTGTGAAAAAGTACAATCTGAGGTGATTTTGTGAATCTGGAGAGTCAAATGAAAAAAATGGCTCTGACAGAATCTTTCTAACTCATTCAGAAAGGGTAGTCCCCAAAGGGGGGGTTCTAGGTTTGCGACCCCAAAATGCCTCTAAGCGAGTATGTGTGTGTGTGTGTGTGTGTGTGTGTGTGTGTGTGTGTGTGTGTGTGTGTGTGTGTGTGTGTGTGTGTCCTTGCTTAGGCCAATTTTGGGGACATGAGTCAGAATACACACCAGTAGATTGGGGACCCAAATCCAAATGGGGACAAAAACCATGGTCCCCAATTAGATTCCATTGAAAATTCCGTCTCCAAGCTCCAAAATACATTTCCCTCTTAAAATCTCAACTGTCCCTAAAAGTGACTTATTTCAGTTTTTTGTGTGTGTGTGTGATTTCAAAACTGCCCCCCCACTCAATTTGTGTATCCCTCAACATTTCCCCCTGGTGGTTGTGTGTGGAATTGCACATGTCCCCAAATGGAGGTTGTGTGTAACGTCAGACCTGTATTTATACCAGAACAGAAGTCCCAATTCAACAGTTTGAACAGCAGCCAGATCCAAACGTGTTTTCTACTATGATCTGACGGATCTGTGTTACTTTACACCAATTAGACCAAGCCAAAGTTTGCAGTGTTGGGCCACCTGTGTTGAAATGGCAAATGTGGATCTACAGGCCTTCATCCAAATCCATCAGCACATTGTGCTAGCAAGTAGCAAGTAGCAATTGCTAAGATAGCTTATTGAAAACATGCAAGCTACTAAGCCAGCTATAAGTCTTTGTCTTTAAACCTTACATTTGCCTGAGATGTTTTTTGGGTTGGAACTCTTTGGAGTTTTCTATAAATAATTCAATTTGGAATGTCAAGAAAATAAATACATATGCAACTGCACATGTGGATCTACCAAATTAACAAACAATTTGCAATTGCTAAGATAGCTGTTTTACCATTACTACTTATCTTGAACAATGCTTTTTGCAATTTTTTAAAGGGTGTGATCCTTTGGAGCATTTTGTACAGAAAATGGAAGGAAAATAATAAATATTATTGCAAATATGTATATACATGCATTGATCACAAATAACAACCACATTGCATCTGCTAATTAGCAATTAACAATCACTAAGCTATTTTTGTTTTTAAACATGTGTTCTCTACAGTTCTCTGGAAAGACTTGTAAATGACAATCAGACAAAATCAATCATGTGAAGACTCTAACAGTGGAAAGAATGCCACATCTTTGTTTCTTTGCCCTGAAAGACATGACTTTAGATGAAGAAATGACACATAACTACAGGGATGCTGAGGCCATGGCGTAAGGAGGTAGGTATTCACCTTATTCTACACCCACTTTTGCCTCTTTTGCTCTGTAACTGCACTTCCAGTTCAGCGGGATCTCAGTTCACTAAGTGGAGAACGAGGAAAAGTCTTGCTGCTAAAACATTATATAAAGTAGATTGATTTGTGTAAAATGTTCTCGAGTAACAATATGTCACATGCACTGATTTCCTGGGCCTGAAATGGCTTTTTAGTTCGAGTAGAACTTATTTTTTACTGAGCTCGTCTTCCCCGTGTAACAGAAAAATAGACGCCCGCAGCAGATTCTAGAATAAGGTTATTATACGTAACTTTATGTTGTCAGTTTGTTACAGTTTCTGGTCTTGGCTCCAGGTGACTCAAAAAGCATATATGACTGAGCTACACCTGCTAATACTGAGCTACAGCTGCTAACACTGAGCTACAGCTGCTAATACCAATCATGAGAGAAGGCTTTGTTCATTAACGGTGCATCTTAGAGCTCCTGAGTAGTATCTGCTGTAGTGCAGGGCCAGGTCATAAGAACTTCAGCAATGACTGTCCCCAAATAGTCCCCATTCGAGTGTGTATGTGTGTGATGTCCCCAAAAATGATGTTCTATCAATAATATTAATGTCAATGACTCGGATAAACAGCTGTCCCCCATTAGTCCATCGTCAAGTGTGTAATGTGTGTGATGTCCCTCAAAGTCCCAATTAAAACTGTGATGTTATACAAGTTTAAAATCAGCCCTATTATTATGGTATGAACACTTTAAATGTATTTCAATCACATTTCAGGAGGGGTTCTTCACTGTTGCTGCTGAGACCAGAGACATCAACAAACCACAGGTAATACTGAGAGGCAACAATAAAGAAACTTCCTGAATGTTTTGACTATTATAAATATTGTATATGCAAAGAAAAGCTGCACTACAATCCCCAGCAAACCACTGACACACTATGGCTTAATTTTGCACATGTCTTCAAAAATATATTTGTCCTGGCTGCCCAAATTCTCATTACTGCATCGGCCCATGGCTGACTGTCCCCAGTTGGTCCCCATTCGAGTGTGTGAGTGTGTACAATGTCCCCAAAAGTCCTGTCCCCATCAGTATTACTATTGTTATGGGGTTCAAATAACTGACTGTCCCCACTTAGTCCTTATTCGAGTGTGTGAGTGTGTACAATGTCCCCAAAAGTCCTGTCCTATCAGTTTTACTATTGCTAAGGAGTTGACATAGAAGACGGTCCCCAGTTGGTCCCCATTCGAGTGTGTGAGTGTGTACAATGTCCCCAAAAGTCTGGGCAAAAAATGGTGGTGTTATTGCATATACAATTTTATTTTGCATAAGCATTGTTGATATATAGGCAAATTAATTATTTCAGGAGCAGTTCCTCTCTGATGTTGCTGATGAGACGAGGGACATTGGCAAACCACAGGTATGAGTCTCAATATTGACTGTAACTGGAAATCCACTCCAGTCTGGAGTTACAATTGTACTGTTCCATAGACTGTATAAAAAACACTGGACGTCCCGAGCTGCTGCCGCCACGTTCCAAACAGGAAGTGACCCTGGAGGCTGCTCTGGCTCCTTCAAGCCGAGCTCCATTCTCTTTCTATTGGGACATTAGTGTCTTTACTCTGAAATGGCTTCTGTCAAACTCACATCTGGAACTAAAATGTGCATCTGACTCACTCCACATGATCCTGGTGTTTGATTAAAGTTATGTTCTTCACAAATCAAGTTATTACAATAATAACTGACCAATCAGGTGCTTCCATTTCCAGGGGTTGGTTTCGCTCATGTTAGCAACAGGTTTGATTGTCAGCTGGCGCCGCACGTTGCCGCCGTCTCCTCTCACCGAGGGGCGGAAACCATTAACAACCTCGCTCCTGATTGGTCCGTGTGGTTACCAAGATACGCACTCGGATTTAAATATGGAGTCTGGCTCCACTTTAGCCGCTATAACTGCTAGCTCCACTTTAGCCGCTATAACTGCTAGCTCCACTTTTGCCGCTATAACTGCTAGCTCCACTTTAACCGCTATAACTGCTAGCTCCACTTTAGCCGCTATAACTGCTAGCTCCACTTTTGCCGCTATAACTGCTAGCTCCACTTTAACCACTATAACTTTTAGCTGCGATTGGCTTCATTTGGCTGGAGTCAAACGCTACGACATCGCACTCGTCCAGTGATTTTCATACGCTCTATGGACTGTCCCCAGTAAACCACTGACACACTGTGGCTTCATTTGAACTGATTACTTATCCTTTCCTTTCTCTGACGCATATTTCTCTCTCTCCAGCGAACATCTACTCTTGACATTTACATAAAATACCTTGATTGTCCCCAGTTGGTCTCCATTATAGTGCACAGGTGTGTATGACGTCCCCAATAGGTCTTGTCCTCTGAGTATTACTATTGTTACATAGCTCAGTTAAACAACTGTCCCCAATTGGTCCCCATTTGAGTGTGTGATTGTGTATGATGTCCCCAAAAGTCCTGTCCTATCAGTATTACTATTGTTCTGGGGTTGACATAGAAGACGGTCCCCAGTTGGTCCCCATGCGAGTGTGTGATTGTGTATGATGTCCCCAAAAGTCCTGTCCTATCAGTATTACTATTGTTCTGGGGTTGACATAGAAGACGGTCCCCAGTTGGTCCCCATTCGAGTGTGTGATTGTGTATGATGTCCCCAAAAGTCCTGTCCTATCAGTATTACTATTGTTCTGGGGTTGACATAGAAGAGCGGTCCCCAGTTGGTCCCCATTCGAGTGTGTGATTGTGTATGATGTCCCCTAAAGTCCTGTCCTATCAGTATTACTATTGTTACAGTGATCAGTTAATCGTAGAAAGGGTTTCAGGGGTTGTCATCCAGACGCTGTTTGAAGATCGAGGCGTTTAGACTTTTATCCAAAAGTCATTGTCAATCAGAGAGCTGGTATGGGAACTCAGGCTTATATGCTACTCTAAGTAGTGAGAGTCCTGCCCCCAGGGAGGAGTGGGCAGGACTCTGAGAGGGCACGTTGGACATGTTCTTCCTCCTTCTTTCTCCCCTCAGAGCTGGTGGGTACTTCATGGGCTCTGTGTTGTAGTGTCCTGATCACTCCCAACTTGTGCTGCAGTGGGTGGTTAGACCCGAATAATAAGTACTGATCTGTGTGGGTGGGTTTCCTGTATACTTCTGTCTGAAGGCTGCCTTCCTCCTCTCTGATTGTGGAGCAATCAAGAAACGCCAACCGGTTGTCCTTAGCATCTTCTCGGGTGAACTTAATGTATACATCCAACCCATTGATATGCTCAGAGAGAGCTCAGCTTGTGGTTATCCCAACTGGGCCTTTAACAAAGTCAGAAGAGCCAAGAAACAGGACAGAAAGGATAAAGACCCCAGCAGGAGGGGTGTCTCTATCCCTTATGTCTCGGGCCTGTCTGAGAAGTTTCAAAGGATTTTTAGACAACACGACATCCCTGTTTACTTCAAACCAGGCAACACACTTAAACAGAAACTGGTCCATCCGAAAGACAAGACGAACCACAGAAACAGAGCAATGTAGTTTATTTATGTAGTGCAGTGAGGACAGTTGTAAAGAACGTTACATAGTGAGACCAAACAGCCACTGCACAAAGGCTGTACCAACACAGAAGAGCGGCCTCCACAGGACCACAAAGTGCAGTCCATCTGCACCTAAAAGCTACAAACCACTAGTTTGAGGACAGTGAGGTGAAGATATTGAGCAGAAGAAGAACTGGTTTAAAAGAGGAGGTTATTTTTGTCAAAAGAGAGAATCGGTCTCTAAATAGGAATGGGGGCTTAAGATTTAATTTGGCTCAGATTTATGACAGCCTCCTAACACCCTGGCCCAAATCAATAGACCAGTCAAATGCTAATGAAGAGGGAGCAACAGCCAGCTATCAATAGAACAATAGATCTAAGACAATAATAGATCTTAGCCACAGATGAAACTGCGCAGGCCCAACTATTAAACTAACAAAGACAGGCCAATTATAGAGTTTCAGGTGACACTAGACAAACAATTTTCCAAACAAAGACAGGCGTTCAGTGACTCCTCCCTGGGGGCAGGACTCTCACTACTTAGAGGAGCATACAAGCCTGAGTTCCCATACCAGCTCTCTGATTGACAATGACTTTTGGATAAAAATCGAAACGTCTCGATCTTCAAACAGCGTCTGGATGACAACCCCTGAAACGCTTTCTATGATGAACCACACCTGGACGAATGAGGGCTTACATTGATGAATTGATCAGTTAAATAACTGTCCCCAATTGGTCCCCATTCGAGAGTGTGAGTGTGTATGATGTCCCCAAAAGTCCTGTCCTATCAGTATTACTATTGTTCTGGGGTTGACATAGAAGATGGTCCCCAGTCGGTCCCCATGCGAGTGTGTGATTGTGTATGATGTCCCCTAAAGTCCTGTCCTATCAGTATTACTATTGTTCTGGGGTTGACATAGAAGATGGTCCCCAGTCGGTCCCCATGCGAGTGTGTGATTGTGTATGATGTCCCCTAAAGTCCTTTCCTCTGAGTATTACTATTGTTACAGTGATCAGTTAAACAACTGTCCCCAGTTGGTCCCCATTCGAGTGTGTGAGTGTGTACAATGTCCCCTAAAGTCCTGTCCTATCAGTATTACTATTGCTAAGGGGTTCAAATAACTAACTGTCCCCAATTAGTCCCCATCCCAGTGTGTAAGTGTGTTTAATGTCCTCAAAAGTCAACTCTTACTTAGTCTGTATTGAATGGCAGTATTTGTTTGTATATTGTTTTCTTTCTGACAGGGCTTTTTTCCTATTGTCATCATATTATGTAGTGACCTTAATTTATGGCTTTCCCTAATTCTGATTTTATTTTTAGAAGACTTCTGAATCTCCTCTGGGTGCATCGTGAAGACCACTCTTCAGTATGTTAGTTATTGAGATATAATGGAGCAGTAAAGATTCAGCTGTTTTCTAATATTGTAATATCATTACAGTCTCTGGCTTCAGTCGATTCTTTCAGCACCTCAAAATTTTATAGCAGCGATGTTTGCTTCTATTCCTCAAGCACTGGCAAGAAGTTAATCAGAAACAGAGGAGGACATTATAAACGACAAGAAATGCCAGACTATCCACTTCAACAGAGTCCAAGAAAGTACACTCCTGATGCCCCCAAAAAGACAAAGGTCCCACAGCTCCAACACTCAAGATCAACCTTCAGTTTCCTCTTTCAAAGTAGCCACCTTCAAAAAAAGAAACACAAAGTATCGTGAAAAAGATTTTCAGGGGGTTGTCATCCGGACTGTTTTGAAAATCAAGGCGTTTCAACTTCCATCCAGAAGTCATTATCAGTCAGTGGCCGGTTAAAGAACTCTGGCCTATGTCAAATGAACCTTTTTTGTTGCTGTAATTGTGGAGTTCCAAACAGTACGAATTAGGAACATGTGCACAGTAACAAAACAGAAGTTGTTCTTGCTGTCCAATGTTCCAAGAACTCAAAAGATGACACCAAACCGTCATATGCCCACAACTCTCAGGTGGTCAAGGAGGGAAATGAGTTTTGGAGTCAAGAGTGCATTTTACCCAAACACAGCCATATGCTGCCATATGCTGTAGAACATAGACAGTGGGAGGAGTCACCCCTAGTGTACACTGACTCCAGTCTGGTTGCAGACGCCTGTCACACCAGCTCTGGTTCACTGCGGTCTGTTTTTGATGAAAGCCACATAGATTTACCTTGTTTCGTGCAAGAAACACTCGTCAAATGATGAAAGCTGCACCAGACGCTGTGGCGTCCAGCAAAAGTAGACTTCTTGTGGATTCTTTCCTCAAACCCACGGCTGCCGACCCGCGGCCCAGAGCTCAGAGGTCGGTGTAACACAAGCATTGATTTTAAGCACTTTCTGAGTCTTGTGGGACCTGCGTGGGTCCCGAAGCCGGACCGGAGTCAGTGTGCATCAGGGGTTAAACATTATTTAAGAACCCGGATGACCTATGTACAGTATCCTATATATCTGTTCAATCAATCAAAAACATACTTGTAAGGTATGCACTTATTTATCAGTTTATTTTTATATTTTGGAATATAACAATTGAAAGAAATTATAAAAATGCTTGTGGTTTGATACCATTTTAATTCATGATCTTACATTATGTTGATTACGTTGGTTTTGTTGGTTTCATGTACCATTTAAAGTGGCACATGAAACATGTTTGTCATTATTCTGAAGTTACTTGTATAAAATATGGTTTATAACATATTTACTAAGTTTTTATGCCAAAAGAAATAAAGACCTCAAACTGGACATTTATGAGTTTGTGTACGTGTCCTCAAAATGCACCTAAAAATTCTTTGTCCCCAATGTCAAGGTTAAAAAACTCATGGGACACAAGTTGTGAAAAAGTACAATCTGAGGTGATTTTGTGAATCTGGAGAGTCAAATGAAAAAAATGGCTCTGACAGAATCTTTCTAACTCATTCAGAAAGGGTAGTCCCGAAGAAGGGTTCTAGGTTTGCGACCCCAAAATGCCTCTAAGCGAGTATACGTGTGTGTGTGTGTGTGTGTGTGTGTGTGTGTGTGTGTGTGTGTGTGTGTGTGTGTGTGTGTGTGTGCGCGCGCGTGTGTGTGTGTAGAGGGTAGATGTTTGAGCCCCTGTAGACTGCAGTGTTTTGCATAGAAAGCGAGTGTCTGACTTAAAACAGTAGCTGGAGACTGACCCCAGATAGAAGAAGGACATTGTAGATCCTCTGGAGGAGTGCATTTCTGAGTGTGCAGGGACAAGAAAGATGCATTCATTGACTTTGGGACATGATCTTGTTTGTTGTGATTTGCTGCAAGAAAAAAAAGGCTATATACGGATCAAAATAAACCAGTTAACACCATCAGACCATTGTAATACGGCATAATGCTACTATTAATCGTATATTTTTTTTAACAAACTCTTTGATAATACTGATAATACTGCCATATTTACACAGTGGTGGGTGAACCATGCAACAGGTGGTGTTGGCTTCTGGCCCAGACTCAGCAGCACTGGTCACCATTAAAAGTTAAAATCCATCTGCCCCAAAGCATTCAATCGATCCAAATGTTGCGTTGATTTGGCTCTGAATGTGCATACAGAGTTTCCTGTATTCAATGTATTTTCTTCATGGAATATGAGAAAGTAATTTTTTTGCGGGTCAGGCAACGTCCGGGGAGAGGAAATTAAAGCAGCAGAGGTACACGCATCTTTGGACTCGCTATACTCTCATTTACGCAAAAAATGTGGATTGTGAATTTGGCCCTATGTGCTTTTGTATAGAAGGGATTATAATATTATGATGATTGTGGTGCATAGCAGGAACACAACAGCACTTCATAGTCACCAATCATAGATAGTTGAGAGTCCTGTCTCCGTAATTTCAAAATAATAACATTTTTGTCATCTCAGTTGTCTTTACCTCTCGAGTCAGCTAAATCTCAAATATTTAATCCAAATCTTTGACACGTTTATTTGTCTTTACAACTCGGCTGGTCGTATCAGAGCTGCAGCATCCCACCATTGGAAGTGTTTGTGGGAGAATTTTGCAAGCTGTACACATGGAGCTGTGCAAAACAAAATTAGCGAGAGCCGCGGTGGAGAGGATTGGAGGGGGATAGGGGGTATGGAAGGAGGGGCCATTTTCAGTTTAATCAATCATTCGAGCAGAAATCACTGCAGGAGATGGGGGGGGGGAGCAGGTAGAGAAGGTGGGCATTCGGGCTGTTTGCTAAAGAGGAATTCCATACTTTCCTCATAAGGGCCTGCTATGTACTGGCTCATTTTTCACCCGGGTGCAGTGGCTTGTTAATAGGCAGAGATGGGGCTATATGTGCACACTCCTGCTTCATTACTCTCTACACACACACACTTTACCCCAGTCTCCACCTGCCTGGCCACCACTGTCCCACAAGGATGTTCAGGATCAGTGTTGCCTGTTTAAAGCCTGATCATAAGTCATGACAGGGCGTGAGGTAGACGCCAAGAGAGCAGAGAGATGTGGCTTTGAATAAAAGGCTGATTTATGAATGAAAGAATAAGTAAATAATTATTATAAGCTAAATCATTTACTGTATGTAACTTTTCTCTCATGTGGGGTCTGCTACCTGCTTATCTCTGTGGAGATGTTATTGCTTTGACAGGAATGTTCCACAGTATGACATTAAAGATATCTATATTTCATTTATTTTAAACTTTAAAAGCATGCCCTCTTACTTTGAGCCGGGTCACCCCACAGATCTGACTTGGCCAGATTACCTCACCTGATTGTCTCCACGCAGATAGATTGTTGATAAATTGTATAGATATAGTTATACAGATGCATATACTGTGGAACATTATCGGCAAAGCACTAACCTCCAGAGACAACAATGCACCGTTCATGTCAATATTGATATATTACGACAAATATTTAAAGCATTTGTAAAATGTAATATAAGCCCCAATCATTATCAAATCATATCATAATTACACGATATAATATTATACTAACTCCAACTAGGTCTAATCCTGATTAGGTCCAATAAAATGATCTCATAAAACATGTTCGATAATGTACAAAGTACGGCTTCAAAACATGTTGAAATAACCCACAGAGGAGACACTGGTAGTAAATGTATTCAGCCTGTATTGATTGTGCTTTAGCAGCTTTATTACTTATGCATCTGTTGGTCAAAGGTCGGCAGATTAGCCTCCAGTGAATTAGAGCCATGAATATGACTCAGATGATGCCATTAGACTTGGCTAAAGCGCGCGCAATTATCACCTCCTACCGTGTTGCCTAATTCTCAGCTTTAAGACTCTGCTACAGTCATTTGCAAATGTCACAAGTAATCAAATGGACTCTAAACTCGAAATGGAAAATCTATCAAATGACTCATAAAGAGAAGTATGCTGAAAATGTGTTAAATTAGGTTATTGAACTAATGATATAGACTGGATCACTCTTGGGTTAATTTTAGTGACATTCATTTAAGTCATGCTTACAGTTTGGAGAGAGTTTGTTATTTTATATTTATTTGAACATCAGCCTTGGTGGAATATGTAACAAAGGTAATCATCTGGGCTCTCATTTATAAAACTTTGCTTGGAATTCTTCGTTGTACATACAAAAACAAACTTCCACAACCTCCTCATACTAGCTCACTTTTCATCTGTCTGAGCACAGATTGCTTTCTGCCCTATCTCTGAAATACACTACATGTAAACTTCAGCGTTTTTGCTGAAATCACACACGTAACATGTTGTGCATGCACACTTTATAAACAATACTGTGAAAGATTCTTGAGACAAGCCGTTAAACGGACCCTGCACCACCAAATGTTATGCACCTTTAATGTTTAAAACTGTTTGCTATTTGACTATAGTTCTGATTGCCAGACTGTAATATTTTGTGATCATGAGACAAAAAACATTTGGACATTTGATGGAGAGTTAGGCTGCAGTGTGATTTGAGCAATTGAATCTGTCGGTCTGCACTAGAGCCCACGGTTGGATTTGACTCCTAAAGTGGTTACACTCTGGCAATGTGGGAGGTAATGTCTTTTGGTTAAATAATAAATAAGTATGATAATTTATTAGGTTACATTATGTTGACACCTGTCATATGGTTTGTTTATCATAAATAAATCAGCACCACAGGAGAGGGACAGCTCCTCTCCACATAGTGACAAATCTGCAGCTCTGACGGGAGGGGCTCAGTCGAATTATACAGGCTTGGATGTATCAGTTACACCATAGGTTAAGCACACACAGCTTGTTGGAGGTACACCAAGTCCCTCTCTGAAGGGCCTTTTATTTCCCATTATCAAGTGATTTCTGTGAATTTAATCTCCAACCAAAGTCCAGTGTAGATTTATCTTTATACAGTACGGAGATAAATGGTGCTCTGGTGTAAAAATACTATTTGTGCAATTGGATCATTCTTCTGTCCATACTCCATAACTCCTCTGACTACTGCTGGTAGAGTTATGTGCTCTGGTGGCAGGTAATGTTTTTCATTATATGCCAGGCCAGTTTTATATATAGAAAATGGGTGGGAAGGGACCAGGCCTTGCCTAGAGCCATTTGCTTGGTTAGTCCCTGTTGGTGCATCCAATATTGATTGCTTGCGAGTGGAGCGCTCTATCCCCACTGAAAGGCGGCATATGTAGCAGACGTGGGGAGAGCGGATATACTTGGTGTTCTTGTCAGGCTAAATTTAGCAACAAAAGCAACATCGGTGATGACAATCTTGTCATGAAGGTGCCACCAAACACAAGTTTGCTCTCTTGGCTGTGGAGCACCAGAAAATAAAGGCTTTTTGAGTCAAATGTTGCTTTCCACACACATATCTAATTAGTCTGGGTTGATCTAAAGGCATCCAGTATCCAGTAACCAAGCATGCCAACAGGTCACTGTTCTGAATAAATTAGTATAAAGATCTGCCATTGTGTTTTATTGCATTGTTCTAAATATGTGTAAACATAGTTAAGTCCCCATTTTAATAGTACTTGTTGATTTCCTTTACTTTTCCTGAAGTATATTTAAACTCTCTCTCTCTTTCTCTCTCTCTCTGTTTTTATTTATGGCATGGGGTTTAAATTGCTATAATGGTGCTGCATTGAACTTCACTACACATTATGCTGTGCTAGGCATTCAAGTTAATAACCAATTGTTCGCAAATATTTCAAAAATAATTCATGTAAAAGTATTGTTTTTTTTTGTTTTTTTTTTACAAACACAGAATCATTTGACAGTTATATGTCTTGTTTACGGCAAAACCTGGGATTCAAATTAAGTCTATTAAGAACTGTCCTTACGGCATAAAATAGGGAGCTTTGTAGAAGAAAACCTGCTACGTCAGCAGTGTGTGATATCTAATATCTAAAGATTGATGATTCCATTTATAAGACCAAGCATTGAATTTAGACACGAAATGTATTTTATTTTGTTGCAGTTTAAGTGTAAATTTGTCATTAAAACTATACAGTTTGCACGGAAGAATAATGTTGCCACTTGGCCTGAAAAAGTGTGCGGTCAGCAGTGGTGCTTTCTTCTCCCATATTTTTCATACTACTGTGCTTCTCCATGCCTCTGACAGCCTGTGGTGAAACGTGTCATTAAAAAAGCCAGTGAATCCGTAACCAACCCAGATTCTAAGCTGTTTAGACCGCACAGTTTAAGTGATTCAGAGAAGAAAGAAACATCCCATCCCATAGTTACCTGGGGCAGCTGCCTGGCTTCTGCCCACACAGGTAATTACAATTATGCAAATGAAGCACAGTCAGCTATAGAACAAAAGCTGTGCCACGTAGGCAAACTGCTATCCACTTACTGTTCACCTTTATGTCTTAAAAAAAAATACTATCTACAATATGAGGTCTTCAATGCAAGGATCACTATAACAAATGAAATAGATGCACCAGCGGTAAATCATGACTCTATCCATAAAATCTCAATCAGAAAAGCCTGCAATCTGATTCCATTTGCCACATCTGAGGACTAGATTGCTTTAGCTGGGAGATTGAGTGGAGGGAGAGGAGATTATAAGAGAAGGGCAGAGTGAGGATAAGGTGATGAGTTGTGAACTGGAACCTGCAGTGGCTCAGGTGATGAAAATATAGTGTGCACTCTGATTCATTAGAGGTAAAGCAAGTGGAAATGAGCAGTGGAGCGGTGGCACTGGCCCTGGAGTATCATGCTGGACAGCGAGAACACAGTAGCATCACCACCTTTCAATGGGCACTTTCACAAGGGATTTGAACTGATCCTGAGGAAAGCGTCAAACAAGATCAACTACATAACTTTTACATGACACAATTATAAATATCATGAATGGAAACACTTACGAATGGGAAAAACTTAGAAGACAAATGTCCCTGAGAAAATATTGTCTACAATGTTGTTTCATAGGATTAAAAAAAAAGAGTATTTAAAGTTGGTTAATACAAATCAGTGAACTTCCTGTTCTTACAAAACATGGTATAACTGATCTGTTGCAGACTTTACAAGAGCATTTACCAGTATGCTCTTGTTTCCACTTGTGCCTTTCCAGAAAGTAGAGTTTATTTATCATGTGCCATGTGAAGACGTGACAAATTAACTACATTTATTTAGAGCATCAGAAACTTTAGTGTATGTTCTGTGGTTCAGCGAAGTGCTCCAATGTGTATGCTAACAAAAATATTCAGACTTTTGGATGCCTTAATTAAAGCATGCAAATACATCAAAACTAACAGCAATGTATTTCGTTTTGTTTCTGAAATAACGTTATTTTGGTAATTTACTGCATAATTGTTGTAGAATGTTTTTGAATTGGCTACCAGCCCTAACATAATTTATCTATTACTGGACATAATTAGGCAATCACAAAATGCCCACATCTTTAAACATGCATAATTATTTTTGTGATTATGATTCACATTCATACACTCCCATTAGACGATGCGCAACCCAGAGATTAATATTCTGCCCTGAGCTTACTTTTAATTCTACAAGAAGCACCCCGTGGTTTACAACACAGACTCCCATTTCCCATTCTGTTTAGCCTATAGCATATATGTGCCGGGAGACTCCCTGAGAAACCAACAGAGTGCTAATGAGCCTATCTGGTGTTAATTTAATTTGGAGAAGGGTATTGGTGGGTTTTCTCTGCTGTGTGCTCCAGCTGCAGTGACTTCTAAGTGCACATGCACTACCCACTGCTCAGTCTCCATCTATACACCTCTGTTTCTGTATAGGCCCGGAGTAATGTTGATTTACACAATCAGATACTCATCAAAGAGCCCCCCAGAACTCAACACCATTAATGAACTACTGTGTAATCTGTTTGTTGTGATGGTGTTATCGCTGCATGTAATAAGAAAGGAAACCATGTGTGTGAAGATTTGGTGTGGGTCACCTTGAAAAGAAAGTAGCTAAAAGGATAAGCAAAGGGAAGCTGTGAAGAACAGAAGCCATGTCCTCATAGATATTATTATTTTTTTCTATAATTTTCTTTTTTCCAAACATTGTTTGGTTAGCTATTCTATTGGTCTTGATTTTAAGTCCACAGCTTATTTGCAATGCACAGCTGACACGAAGGCGGCAGCTGAGCAATAGGCTTTGTCCACTGCAAATCCTAAAGGCTCATGCTAAATCTCTTACAGAATATATTTGTGACATGGCCTTTATTGAATTTCTTTGTGCAGTCTTTAGAAAAGGGATATTGTTTTTCTGTCGGTCTCTGCGATCTCTACTATAAAAAAGAATGTAAGAAATATATTGAGAGATCACAAAAGAGAAAATTTGAATAAAGGCTTGGACATAACTCAATGGAATCAGAAATCTGTTTTTCTATTGAATTGTCCCCAAAATGAAGTAACAAAAACATTTTTGCACCAAATCCCTTTAACCCTCCCTTTAGTCCTCATTTCTGTCCGTGCTGCAGTTCAATTTTCTGAACTTTTGTTGCTTACAGAATTGGATGAATTCCATTTTGCTCTTGAATGCAGCTTTAGGACTCTCTGTACTAATCTCTTTAGGATGCTTGTTGTTAAGCTCATTTTATGTCATGGAGATTGTAGCCTCTCTGTGATAAAATGTTAATATTTTATGGCATGAACCTAAAGAAATGGGAGGAACTCTGCATTTTTACCACCTAATGCATTAACTCATTGATAAGGTGTAGAATTACTGTTAAAATAGCCATAGTATGAGAAATGTTACTTATCATTTTTTAGGCAAAGGTTAATATAGCTGATTAATTGTACATACAGCGTTGTGCCATGGCAGGGTTTTCACTTGGATAGCTTCTCGCTATTTACCATCAATAGCCTATAAGCATGTGCTTTGATAGGACCCCTGCAGCATGCACTACGTAGGTGATGGTCAGCCGTGATGGAAGCAATAATGTGTGCAGATGACCCACGGGCTTTGAATAAAAAGATATGAACCAGAATGTGAAGCAGCATGGACCACAAGCCGGCCCTGGGCTCACATATCCAGCAGAGAATTAAACCAGGGGCCGGCTGATTTGTGCCTAATAAAGTTGTCACATCCTATCAAGACTCACATCTACTACATAAAGCATAGCCCCCAGTCATGGCTAGTCAGGGGTGATCAGCTGCACCATCTAAAAGTGGACAACAGCGAGCAATGATGGATGATGGTGAAACAGAGCAGTTTGATGGAAGAGAATGTGTGATGATTTAAAATTCTCCTGGAGGCTTTGACTTCATTTTTAATGGTTTGTTAGAATACAATGCCCTGTTCCATTTTAGACTTTTTGGACAGGACAGATTGAAGTGTGAAGAGTCAGGGGAGACATTCAGCGACGTGTACTTCTGGCATATGTGCTGTAGCATAAACGACTAGACTATCATGCCCAACCATAATGCCTCCTTCATATCAAATTTTATATGAACATGTAGTATTGATTGATGAGCTCTGAGTGAATACTATACAAGTTCAATATGAGCATCAATATTTGCAATGTTTTATGATAAATACTCTTCTATTAAAGAAGCCTACCACTGCAAGCATGCAGTTGCTTTAAATGCCAACAGGATAAAGAGTTCGATCTTGTTCATGTGTGTGCATACAAGTGAATAATCAGGAATAATCAGGTTATTGCGCATTATTTATGAGGCCTTCTTATGGCTTAAAGCCTCAAAGCCTTCTTACAAAGGTTTTTAGTGTTCACAAAAAATAGTTCTTTATACTGTCTGTTACAATCCAGCTCAGCGAGGGACTAGGGTAAGTAACAAAAAACAAGATGTAAAAACATTTAAATAAGGTAAATTAACAGAATCAACACAAAGCTAAACTAAGAAACAAAAGACAAAAGAACAATGACTAAATACTTATGTCTCTCAAAATACACGGGTCACACAGGCCTACCAAAAGAAAGGCACATAAACAGAATCAAAGTGACAAATAAAAAGAGACCCATAAATAACAGAACAAAACCACGCATGCCTCAAAACACACACAAAAGTCACAAAGTCAGGTGCTGCCACTGCAGCTCTGACAGGTGTGGAGCCAGACCTTAATAGTTAGGAGGAGGCTGAGGTTGAGCCACAGGATTGGCCTGGTGCACAGGTGCCCCTCCAATTAGAGCAGCCACAGGAAGCAGAGCTGGAAGCCGCCCTCCAACCACAGGCCAGAACTCACAGCCTTTTTACATGCAAAGAAACACACAAGGCTCGTTCGGGATAAGCAAGACCTGCGCAGACTCGATTGGTGCCAATCAATGGTTGATTTGAATGCTGTGCACCCTGGGAAGGTTTGCTCTGAAGTCACAAAACCTCGTGAAATTCAAACGGGATAAACTGGCTGAAGTAACCGCTACAACTCTTGTGCATATGAACAGATGGTGGTTACTTTGTAGGTATTACATTGTATCGTATTAATGTCTCTAATAATGTAGTTTACTGTAAGAAAAATGTACAAAAACTGGCAAGGGAGTCCAAACTAAGACACGGGAGCCAAAAAACCAATCAGTGCCTCAAACCCACACTTATGGAGGAGCTGCCTGAATGTGCTGCATGCAGAAACAGGTCCATAACCTGCTCTGTGATGCTTCCTCTTGACTTGCGCTAGGATCACAGGACGCAGTCCCTGGGCCTGATCTCTAGAGGGAGGCAGCACAAAGGTCATTCACACCCGCCATTCTCAACGAGCAAACACCAGTGCGACTCCGATGAAGCATCAACACATAAGTAAGCTCCAGAGGCCTGTACAAAGAAGCTGGATTAGTGGGTTAGTGAGGTAACTTCGGGGTTAAACCTAGTGTGGCGGTACTACGAATCTGGTTCAAGTTCCCACCAGACTAAATCTCTATGGAAACAGGCTGCAAACTCCTGACCAGGTTAAAGTGTGTATGGGTCTCAAAATTTGTAATTATGACTTAGTTTGATGGGAGGGCACCTGTGGCAATTACTCATTAGCTTCTCATCTGTGAAGTTGCAGTTTGTGAAGAAATTTTGAAAAAATAAAAGTAAAAAAATTCAGGAAGCAGTACTGAGTTCTAACACAGAATCCCTCTGATGTCATCAAAAAGCAACGTACCATTATAAATACAGAGACAATTTATACACAACTGACACAATATTTTGAGAGTTTAAACAATCATTCAACAAAATAAAGTTGTTAACAGGTATTATTATTTGTCCAATCATAACTACTGATTAATTTATATGGATTTTGAATTACATTTACCTATGTTATATTCACTGCGCATGTCCAACCAGGACAAATTGGGGACAAACAGGCAAAATGTTTAGTAAAATCTTAAATATAATCATGTTTACTACATTTTGGTGACCCAACCTGTCATATAGACTTTAAGTTCGTAGCAGCTCAAATAGCACATGCAGCTAGCCAATCAGATCTCCCATCGCTATGACGTCACCCTTCCTTGAGAATCCTGTCATATTGGGTGCATGGATTGCACTAAGAGCACTATGAGGAGAGAGAATTTTCAGGGATTGCCAAAACCCATTGGATTTCCCTGATGATTATCTTTTTGAGAGTACCTCTGTGGGCTTTTGGAGCCCTACGTTGCTAACGCCACTAAATGAAGTCGAGTGCTAACAGTTCCCTAAACTGTCTGCCTTGCACTTCAGTTTTGTGGCTTTCATGTATTCTGTTGGGGATGCTGAAAGTCTCCACAAGAATACTAGCCAGTTTGGCGGACCGTAGATGCATTAATAGTGAAAATGATTTGCTGGACGCATTTGTGGTGTTCACTCGTTATCACGCGTCCCACGAAATCAAATTTTGTTGAGGGTATTTTTGGGTCTACATGTAAATGAATAACACGCAGCTTGTTATAGCCTTATTACCAACCACGGTGTCATTAAAAAAATGTGCTTAACAGAATGAGTTGTGAACCCACTTCGTAGTACGGCTTATCCAGAGACATTCAGGATAAGTTCAGCATGCATCGTAGTACAGGCCTCAGGTTTCCTTTAGGATCCTTCACTTATAGTTGTGTTTTTTCACAGTGACTGCAATAACCAAGAGAGCAACTCACTCTAATGGACTTGACTCTGCAACTGGTACATTTTAATATCTCGTGTTCAATTGTCCATTCACTGAGTAATATTCCCAACTTTCCACAATGCAGCCTTTGGATTGTTAACGTGTTTATAAGGGTGTTATTTACAACCAGTGTGTTTTCTGAAAGTCTTTATAATTATTGGTACTCAATATTCACTGTAATAGTTTGAGTTCAGCTGTTTTTTGTTTGTGTGTGTTTTTACAATGGTATGTTTTTGAAGTTGTAAAGATAAGTATGCGTCATCCATGCATCGTAATAATGATGACTACATTTCCTCCAATAACAGAGTGGGGCAGCTGTGATAAAGAGCCTCAAATCATATGTTATGTGTCTTAATGATGTTGTGTTTAGCAATGCAGCAAAGCTGGGAAATAAAGATTTTACAGGACCAGGATAGTTGTTTTTTGCAGGCCTCAGTCTCATCATTGTTCAGCATGTGCAATAAGTAAACAAGTAATGTGGTTTAAGGATACTGGATACATTATTATTATTATGAGGCAGAGTATCAGAATCAGAATCAGAATTACTTTTATTTATCCCCAAGGGGAAATTCTTTTTGTTACATGTGCAACCGACCAGTAGAGACAGTAAGTATTAAAACAATATAAGATATATATAAAATTAAATAAAATAAAAATAATAAATAAAATAAATAAATAAAAATACAATAGCTCTATATAATGTCTACCCCATTTAACTTAACTTATAAAGTGTCTTTATTAATCAACTAAACCCCTGATATGAACAATACTCAACTAAACCCCCGATATGAACATTTTTTACAATAAGCTTAACTCTACTATCCTTGTCTATTTACATATTCACATGATCATGTACAGTTTATAACTATATAAGTATATAAGTATATAAGTGGACTTAATATTGCACAATGACTTCACAAGCGGATTTACAGCACAGAGTTCAGTAGTTTGATGGCGACAGGCAGGAATGATTTCCTGTGTCTCTCGGTGGAGCATCGTGGCAGTAACAGTCTGTTGCTAAATGAGCTGTTGACCAGCACTTTGTGGAGCGGGTGGGAGGGAAAGTCCAGAATAGTCCTGATTTTGGACAACATCCTCCTCTCCATCACAACAGTCAGAGAGTCCAGCTCCTCCCCCACAACATGTCCGGCCTTCTTGATGATCTTGTTGAGTCTATTAGTGTCCCTCACGCGCAGACTGCTGCCCCAGCAGGCCACAGCATACGTGATGGCACTTGCCACCATAGACTCGTGGAACATCCTGAGCATTGTCCTGCAGATGTCAAAGGACCTCAGCCGCCTCAGAAAGTAGAGACGGCTCTGGCCCTTCTTGTAGACAGTCTCTACGTTCTTGCCCCAGTCCAGTTTATTGTCCAAACACACCCCCAAGTACTTGTACTCCTCCACACTTTGATCTTCGTCACGTTGAGCTGAAGGTGGTTATTCTCGCTCCAGGTGACAAAGTTGTCCACCACAGTCCTGTACTCCCTCTCGTCACCACCGCTGATGCATCCAACCACTGCAGAGTCATCAGAGAACTTCTGAGTACAGTGTGTAATAGGCACAGTCACTCCAAGCAGTGTAATGTAACGCAATCACATTACATTTAGCCATAACAAAGACACGGTCGTATACAACCAAGATAGATGCATTAAATTCACAAAGACTGTATTAGTTTTAGGCAAACTCAACCCTCAAAAACACAGAGAATACTCTAGTCACCTTATTCCGGAAGTTGCCGTGGGCACCACCATCCTTTTCCGTTATAGTTCACATGGGGCAGACGAGCTCAACAGAAAATAAGTTCTACACGGACTAAAAAGAAGTTTTCAGGCCACCCAGGAAATTGGTGCATTCTTGAATTGTTGTTGTACGTGCTACTTTATATAATGTTTTGGTGGCAAGACTTTTCTCCCGTTCAGCATTTGCATGAACAGGACTCTTGTCAAACTGGACATGCGTTCACTACAGGAGTGTGGATCTGTGGCAAAAAGAGGCAAAAGTGGGCGGGGTGGAATAACGTGAATAGGTTGATAGTTGCCAGGTAAAAATTTTCAATCAATGCAACAACATGAGAGAACATGCACACAATTTGAAGTTTCCCCTTGTTGTCTTGCTTACTTTCAGCTGTTCCATCCATCTGCTTCCATTCTTGCGTAAAACCCAGATATTAGTCCTTCTCTCAGTCCATGAAAATCCTGTTTCTTCTGTAACACCACATTTCAAATGCATTTGTTTGCTTTGTTGCAACGCATGATTCACTTTAAAACAGGGGTGTCCAAACTTTTTCCATCGAGGGCCGCGTATTGAAATATAGACCAAGCGAAGGGCCACAAATCAATCATGAAACGTTCAAAAAAGCTGCATTTATCTGATGTTTTAAGCACCACCACATCTACATTCAGTCTCAATGTCTTAATATCAGGTATGTATTGCAGCAAAATAATAGTTATTTAAGTTAGAACTGTAGAAAATCTTAAATTTGCTGTAAAAAGTACTTCTCAGGACAATGTGGGCCAATTCACCAGGAAGTCTAAGGGCCAAAGAAATTGGTCTAAGGGCCGCATTTGGCCCCCAGGCCTTAGTTTGGACATGCCTGCTTTAAAACATTGCATAGAGTAAGTTAATGATTCCTCATAAATTATAATATATTAAACTTTTGAAAAACATACTTTTTATGGGAACTGTCATTAAATATTAGATGTAAGTCTTTACAGAGGAGCAGATGATGTGCTTAAACACAGTAATTATGAACCGTTTGGGAGCCTTTAAAGGCTCCATAAGTGATAGATAGGAAAGTCATTCAAATGAGACCGTTCTTGCACCTGAACAGTCCACATTTTAGCATAGAGATTGTTTTAGTATAAATTTACCTCTGGACTTTTTACAGTAATAGACACACTTACATGGTTGAGTTCTGCAGCTTAAGCACCAGTGTAGACTGAAAATAGAAGTCTCTTTCTGTCAGACTGAACTGAGCAGAAACATTTTGTCAGAATGAAACTTAAAATATCTAGAATAAAGTGAACTGTATTAGAAGTAGATAATAAATTAGGAGCGGCACAGTGTCAGAGTGGCCAGCACTTTTGCATTACAGCAAGAAGGTCGCGGGTTTGACTCCCGTGCTGCCTGGGCCATTCTGTGCAGAGTGTACATGGTTCTCCCTGTATCTGGGTGGGTTTCCTCCAGGTGCTCTGGTTTCTATCACCAACCCAAAGCACCAAAAGTAAAATCATCCACCTGGTCCGAAAAAGCCTATATTTCCATTGAGACACAAACACATCCATTTACACAAGTGTCCTTTAGTGAAGTATTGACCTGTTTTCTTGTCTTGATCATGTTGTCAGAGACATCCACAACAACAACTCACTATTCACTGCCTGATCTTATAGCATTTGTTCATTTTAAACTGACCCCATAGAAATGATTTACACTGGAAGAAAGCAAGACACTACAGTAGGGCACTTCAACCTAAAGCCCGGGACTAAATCAGGCCCTCCAAGAGATATGATCCGGCCCTCAACCCGTCTTCCAAAAATATAAAAATATTGTATCTATTGTTATTGGTTTAGAACTGGATTAGACCTGGATTAGACCTAATTTAGACCAGAGGCCTCTTCTATGAAGCTGGCTGAATTTATCCTGGATAAATTCCTCTTAACTGAAGTGACTAACCAAGACATGAGCGTCTCTGGATTAATCATACTAAGAAGATGTTCTGGGTTGACAAAACATCTCATTCTGTCAACTCAAGATTTTTTGAATGACACCATGCGGTTCACACAAAGGGGCGGAGTTTGCGCCTGTCAGCCAATTAGAACAAGGAGGAACAAGTCATCATCCTCAATGAATATGAGGAAGTAAAATGTACAATTCTGACAAAGGGAAACACGATGGCAGCAGCTACAGACAGAAAAGAGGGCTGGGAAAGTATATATGATTCACTCAGTGCATACATTTGATGAGTAGCTATGCGTTACGTGCAAAGCTCCATTAATTCAAATGAAATTTCTTCACGGGACAATATCATGGCATTAAAACCAAGCTCTTGTCTGAGTAATAATGAACCTGTCATCTTTACTGCAGTTGTGACCCAGTGGGAGTAATAAGTATAAGAATATTGAGCAAAGTGGAAGGTAACGAGGCTATGACAAGATGCGTGTTTGTGTCATTTGCTGTAGACCCAAAAATATCCTCAATAAATTTTGATTTTGTGGGACAGGAGATGACCGGGGAACACCTCAAACGTGTTCAGCAAATCATTGCAACTTTGTTTAGTAGTGTTAGGATCACAGGGCTCTAAATGCCCACAGAGGGCTTCTTACAAGAGAATCGGTTCCTCTCAAAAAGATAATCATCAGGGAAATATAATATGTTTTGGCGATACCTGATAATTCTCTCTCAAAATCACAATGTCCAGGAGAACCCTCCTTCTCAGCAAGAAAAAGGAGATACACCGCGTTCCAAATTATTATGCAAACGTTTGTTTAAGTACTTTTTTTTTTTTCCAGTGAAACTCATGGATGGTATTGTGTCTCATGGCTCTTTGAGTCAGTGAAATCTATCTCAGACATCTGCGCCAATTAGTTTGCCAGGTAAGTCCAAATAAAGGAAAAACTACTTAAGAAGGATGTTCCACATTATTAAGCAGACCACTATTTTCAAGCAATATGGGAAAGAAAAAGGATCTCTCTAGTGCTGAAAAGCGTGAAATAGTTGAATGCCTTGGACATGGTATGAAAACCTTAGATATTTCACGAAAATTTAAGCTGGATCATCGTTCTATTAAGAGATGTGTAGCTGATTCAGAGCACACACGGATTCATGCAGATAAAGGCACAACGAGGAAGGTTTCTGCCAGACAGAGACATTGGATTAAGAGAGCAGTTGCTAAAATGCCATAACAAAGCAGCAAACAGGTATTTGAAGCTGCTGGTGCCTCTGAAGTCCCGTGAACATCAAGGTGTAGGATCCTCCAGAGACTGCAGTTATGCATAATCCTTCTATTGGGCCACCCTTAACCAATGGTCACAAGCAGAAACGGCTCCAGTGGTCCAGAAATACATAACGACTCATTTCAAACAGTCTTGTTCACTAATGAGTGCCGTGCAACCCTGGATGGTCCAGACATTCATGGTGTGGCCCCCATCCTCCCCCGACCTCAACCCTATCCTCAAGCCAAAGATCTATCCAAACATCAGCTCTGGGAGGCTATTCTGACATTCTGCATAGAAATTCAAGCAGAAATTCTCCACAAATTCACAAGTTCAATGGATGCAAGAAGCTCCTTTCAAATAAGGGCTCCTATGTTAAAATGTAATGTGACCTGCTAATGCTTCTAATTTAACAAATTACCATTTTCAGTTCTTTACAACAATAACATGGTTTGAAACTTGTGCATAATCATTTGGAACAGTGCATTTTAAGTTTTTATTTTTGAAAAAAAAAAAAAAAAAATGTTATCATTGGGAGGTTTGTTCAGTAACATTTGGGTTGTACTCTTAAGGTTGATGACTTGAAAATTATGATGACTGTCATTTATATTGACTATTTGACAAAATCAGAGAAAAATATAATTTGCATAATAATTTGTAACGCAGTCTAAAAGCATGAATCAGCGCCTCCGTGTGGAGAGAATGGTGCGGACTGTTCTTCATGTGATAAAACCTATTTTTGTAATGTTCTTGATATGTGGAATGAAGTTAACTTAGAGCAGGGGTGCCCACACTTTTTCAGCATGAGAGCTACTCGTGAAATGACCAAATCAAAATGATCTACCACCTACTATAAAAATGCAAAATATAATTTATTTATAAATATACTGATATACAATGATACAGTATTTTGTAACCTATTCCGTTACATTGCCAAATTTAGATACTGTATTCAGAAGACCCTGCCTTTAGTGCGGGTGGAACATACACCTGGAACATGCACCGCGCTGTCCACAACCGCTGTTGTACAGAGCTTCGCTCAGAAGTTAAACTACGCTGACAATGCAATATACAAAATTCAGTGCAAATCATGCAACAAATCATATATAGAAGAAATAGGAAGGGCATTCCACATAAGAAAGAAAGAACATCAGAAAGAATGTGAGAAAGAGACATTGGGGAGACTCACAAGAACAATAAAAGAAAAAAGCAGAACAAGAGAACCTAAAATCAGCCATATCCGACCATTGTAAAAGAGAAAACCACGTTATGGACTGAGATGGGGCTCGAGTCATTGGAGCAGAGACCAACAAGTTGAAAGGCTGCATTTAGGGAGGTGATTGAAATCAGAAAGCAAGGCACTGACAACATTAACCGTGACGACAGAGTCTTCCTTCCAGAGACCTTACTCCAGAGACCAGCTGGTGGTCAGTCTGAGCGACCTGCCAGGTCCACCAGGCTGACCACGCCTCAGGAAGTAACATCAGCTGATAAGTGACACGTCACCAACGCAGGTGACAGTTCTGAAGATGGCTCATAGTTAAGCAGCTGAAACATGTCAACAAGGTAAAAACATCTCCTATTTAATTGTCTTTAAGAAGAACATATTGTGGATATAACTAAGAAAGACATAATGAACGTTGTTGGAATAACCAGATTTCGCACAAGAAGGTTACTTCCAACTGAGCTACTGCTGCCCTAAGTAAACACTGAAAGCTCAAGATCACACAAAAACTTAATTAACAGTAATACTTAGTGCGGCACACAGGGAAAGTTTCAGACACTTACAAGTTACTCTGAAAAGTAATTAGTTAAAGATTACTAAAAAAAAAAAAAATGTAATAAGTTAAATTACTTAGTTACTGCCTCGAGAAAGTAAATAAGTTACATTACTTTGAGATTACTTTATTTGTAATATTGTAGAAATTAATCAAATATGTGGTTTTACATTTTATTAATGACAATTAAACAGAGGAAAACAACAAATAAGTTGTTGAAATTGTCAAAAGACGGAACACCAACAACAGAAATGTATAACACGCTGCTATGATCTGCTGATCTCTGACTCCTGAGGCATTTTTCTCACAGTAGAAGTCAGACCCATGGGTTTTTCACTTTGAGAACATTAAAAATGTTCCTTGTTAAGGCTGTTTGCTGCAGAATAAGGTTACATTCTCCTCCTGAACAGTGTTTTGAGTATTTTGTTATTAACTGTAATTTAATTACAAGTATTTTCAAAGTAATGCGTTACACTACTAAAGTACTAAAACTGTAATTTAATTACAGTAACTAAGTAAAAGTAACTTAGTTACACCCAACACTAGACCAGACACAAGACGGATGCGTGTGGCGTGCAGGTCGAACCGATAGCAAATAAAATGTCACGAAGATGATAATTAACAGATTAAATTAACGATAGACCATTAAATGTTGAAGTAGTAATACTATATGTCTTTACGGCAGTTCTCTAGATTAAAATTTATAAAAGCAGTGCAACGGCCCCTTTAATGATTTACTTCCGGGTAAAAGGCATCGGAAATGCTTTGGGTTTGCTGCTGAAAGGCGGATCCCTTCGTTCTACTTGGTCTTTTACAAACAGAATTTTCTCTGCTCTTCTTTCAGCAAGTCGAAACAAATACTCTTTATAATAGACTTCAAAATACGCTGCTTATATACCTTAAACGAGCAGAACTTGTAGCGGCGACAGTGAGCATTTTGACGCTCTGACATTAGCCAATACGCGGCTAACTTTGAACACACTAGCACCAAACTTGCCAAGTGTTTTGTATCGCGGAGGCGCAGCGATAACATCTGTACTTAACACTGTAAGATGGCAGACAATGAGCCGATGTGGGCATTGAAAAATGGCCAACTGGACGATGTGAAAGCTAAACTGGTGACGGTAAGAGCGAAGCTTCAGCACTTTGTTATCAAAGCTAGCTTACTGTTAGCCTCTTTGGTTAGCGCAAGTTACTCTAGCCAACTTATTGTGCCATCTTTATCAGCAAATCCACCCCCAAAAGTGATGGTGAAGTTTGATGTAATGATAAAATACAAATATCAACATTTTCGCAGGAACAATAGCACACTATAATATAGTATAACGCTTTGCACAGTAGTCAGTGTCTGTCACCTGTAGGCTAAATTCTGTCTGATAGATAATTTAGCGAACATCTAAAGCAAATCATCTTTCTAACGTACCGTTAGCTCTATTTGCAATTTGCAATTTATTGATAATTGATAACTACAGAAGAGCAACCTGTTGACTGGGAAAATTATAGTTCTAGTATTAGCTTTAGCTTCACATTCATAATACATCTAGCACGTGAGACAAGATAATAATTGATTATTTGACCATTTGAGTCTTTACGAATTTACTCGCTTTAGTTGAGATACAAACAGCTCAGTGAGCGGTGGACTGTAGCTTTGCCATTCTGGTTTCAGTGTTTATGGTGTTGGAGTGATATTTTTAGATTCTGAAATAGATAAATTCTGTTTTAAATTGACACTTGACCCATGGTGGGTCACTTCTCAAAACTGTGGAGTACAGGGATGGGTTGACGCAAAAGGCATCTGCAGAATCTAACTCTGGGTGGTGTGATATTTAGTCATTTTTACTTTAATATGAGACTACACATGTTTCATATAGATTTCCTTAAAAAACTGTTACTCCAGGGAGATTAGAATACTCACCACAAATAATGTAATTCTTAATAATCATTTTAACATAATTTACTAACTTAAAACTCTGTTACCCCAACCACACAACATTTGTTCACTATTGACAATTATTATTGCAATAGAAAAAGAATTAGAACTAAAATGTATAATAAGTGATTGTGTAACGTCAAGATGTCATCAGCAGACTCGCAGGTCCATATCCATCATTTCAAATGGATTTAGTAGACCTGGCTGTGGGATGAATAATTATCTCCAGTGCATTTCACTTGACCTTCAGATGGGTTTGTTCTAAAGGTTAAGGAGTACTGAAGGCGGGGTCTTTACACCACCCACACGGGTCATGATAGCACTTGGATGGACAGTGGTCATGAGACATGATATGAATATTATAATATCTCTTTTGGAAATCAACCAATCCAGTGCAGGTTTGATTAGATATGATATTCATATTTGCCTGGAAAGTGCAGAATGATATCTCTATGTATATGTATTTCTATTTGATTAATTCCCTGTGTTTTATTTCCGTTTTAAATGTTAGATAACCACTTACCTCCTTTGTTTTGTATGTGTCACTGAAATTGTCACTGGTTTGAGGCACGACGGAGGCAATGGTCACCAGACTCACACTTCAGTGCGTATTCTGGATCTCAGGCAAATTCACCTTTACACCTGTCATAACCCGGCTACAAGCCATGACTGAAATATGCCAAACAATATATGCTGGGTATATAAATGTTTGTTTAACAAATAAATTAATTTAATGTTATTGATGACATGGATGGCTGTAAAAGTCAGGGGTGTAGGTGCATGCTTGATTTGATAAAACGTGTCTGCAGTGTTGCATGATGCGTTTTTAGATTAAAGAAAGAGAGTTGGACACGGAGGTGACAAGCTGGGAGCAGGACGAGCCAACGAGTGGCTGGCTTGAGAATTTAAAGGCGCAGTGCGTCTGGCCCACAACATATGCACAGGGAACGCACCAATCTCCCCCTGATCACAAAATAATACTAACATGACACGGCGATAACAATCATGGAAACAATGGGCCCGTGACACACCCCCAGATTCATCTTTTTGTGCTAGAATTCATTGTTGGCAGTTACTGTAAGATCTCCTTTTCTTGTTCTGATTGCTATTTTGGTTTTATTAGACTTAGCTTTGCCTCAATGGACCCAAAGATTCAATCAAAGTCTGTCATCTTTAAATCAGGTATTTTAATATGAGCAGTCTGTAACAAGTCTGAAAGTTCTGTCTCCTTACATAAACAATCTAATGGCTCCTGTTACTCCTGTTTGATTCATTATTGTGGAGAAAATAATGGTGTTTAAAATGAAAAATGTCTGAGGCTGTAACTTGTAAACAGGAAATGCTTGATTTAGATTTTTTTGAGTTGCATTGATCTGTTTTCTGTCTTTTTTCAGGTTGAAGATGTGAACAGAATGCTGGAGGGTGGAAGGATGCCTCTACATGTAGCTGCAGACTTTGGTCAAGCTGAAGTGGTGGAGTACCTAATTTCTAAAGGAGCGAATGTTAATGTAAGCCCAGTTACTTCTATAATCTTAGTTTCACACATGCACAAAAAACCTTTCTCACAGTTAGCACTTGTCATGCTATTTCAAAAAACCTTCACTCAATAATTTATATTTTAATTGGATTTGGTTATTTGCAACCCAGGAGCATCTGCTTTGTCTTTAAATGGGGATGTTCTCTTATGCAACAGGCTCCAGACAAGCACGGCATCACTCCTCTGCTCGCCGCTTGTTATGAAGGTCATGTCTCCTGTGTCAAGATCCTGCTAGAAAAGGTGGGTTTCCCAGTTTAAGCAGACATTCATATCTGCGCAGAGTAAGGTACATGCTGATGTGTCAGAGGCAGTGTCAGGTCTGTGCTGATGAGGTCACTTCTTGTACAAAAGAACCTTTAACACTGTCCTCCAGAGGCGCCACTAGAATGACCGCACAGCATCTCATTGTGATGCTTTTTTCAGTCCTTTGTGGTGGTGTTTTTTTTTCCTCTTATTTATAAGCAAACAATTGAAATTTTTGTCACGACAGCTTTTATTAACCAAGCTTTAGTTTCATGTTTGCAACCAAATTTTGAAGCTTCACTAAAATACAAAAATCTGATGAATAAGAATTCTGAGCAGATTGTCATGTGCTTGAATGTGTTGTAGGCACTTACGTGGTTTTCCTTTTTGGGGTAGTTTCTCTTCACAGCAGTTGAAAAGGTGCATTGAAACTGATACCAAGCCACTAAGCCACACACAACGTCACATAAGTACATTCTATAAATGTCCCTTTCTTTTAGATCAAATTTTATCTAGCATTTACCGTTAGAGCAGCAACAATGAATCAACTAATTGCGACTAATAGACTACTATAATTAATAATTGTAATTGTTAAACTAGACTATACAGACTCTAAAAGACCTTTTTTAACAAAGACAGTGATATTATTACATCAAAATGTCAAAAATAATAGATTATTGCTTATATTCCTCAATAATACACTTTATTCATGAATATTCTTTATCAACCTTTATTTTGCTGATAATGTAAAATCCAAACGTCAAAATATACAACAGAAATAATCATTTGACTAGTCTACTAATCGAAAAAGTTATTGCTGACTAGTCGACTACTTGTTAGTGATAGCCCTAGTTATTGCTTATGTATTTAATAAAACAATCCATATGGCAAGTGTTTACGATTTCCTTACCCTGTTGTGTTGTGACATTGGCTCGTATTCACGACAGTTTGATGCTCAGTCTGTTTATAGATGGTCTGGCTAAATGAGGAGCAGCCTATGAAACTTGCTTCCATAATCTTGGCATCTAGGTCTCCCCCCATCACTCCAATACATTTTTGTGGGCCAGCTTCTGCTTTAACAGTTTTGAGCAACTGGCCAGCAGCTGCGCCACAGCTGCCTGTGTTCAGCTGGGAACTGCGTCTGGCTTCAGGTTTGAACCAAGCAGCCAAAACGAGCAAAACTGGAACGTGTGCCCTCTTGTTCTACATACTACAAATAATTGTTTTGCTTTTAATTTTGGTGAAACTGTAAAAATAACATGGCTGAAGTGATACATTTTACGTTGAAATATTTGTATGTCTGCTGTTAAATTAGCTTAAGTAGCGGTAAATAAAGCAAATGACGCAAGCCTTTTAGGTTAATGGCTCCTGGGCCTCTACCACTGAACTGGAAATGTAAGTCCCTTTAAACCTATGTCTTGCTCTCGTATGACACAAGACAGAGTTGAGTTTCAGCTGTGTGAGTCATCTCAGTGCATTTAACGGTCAGAGGCCAACAATATGAGCAAACCCATGGCTGGCACTTGTGTCACCACTAAGCACTGTCCAGATTACTCAGCTGAAAGGTCATCATTCACTGCAGGGACTTGAATAGATGGACGTTCTCCTCATAGAGCCCAAATTCTGCCTTGTGTCCCAGCATTAAATAAAAAGAGTGTCCAGCAGTGACATTATTGACCACGCTGAGAGATGTCCACTCCACCTTACTGCACCTGCTGCATTGTGCCACAGCACTTTAGGGAATAGAACGATGATAATACAAGCTTAGTGAGAGTAACCCATTGTGATGCCTGTGCTGCCAGACATTCATTTTCTGTGGACAAAAATGGCCTAATGCATCATGGGAGCTGACCTCTGCCCCTTCTTTGCATGCTGCATTGCTGTTGGCAGTGCATTATTAAGGGGCACTTTGACCCTGCTGCACTTTGCTATCTTAATATTGTGGTTGAGAGTGCAGACTACAGCCAGAAGAGACCGGACAGGTAATTTCAGAGGTACTGTTTTGTCACATCCTGTTTTTAACATCAGTCAGAACACTTCCTCTAATGTCTTACTATCTAATCATGTGGATAGACCATTTGAACACTTTACTCATGACATCTAACACCTACTACTAATGTATGTTATATTTTCAGTATAATGATGAATGCTCTTTGTAATCATAACATTTACTTCAGTTATCATACTGCATTATCTGCTCATGAATTAGTTCGGCAATGAACTTTGGCTTTGTTTTATGATGTGATGGAATTTAAATCTATAGCCTATGTCACACTTGGAGACTGGCCCATCGGTGGTCACATGTTTGGACAGTCAAAAGGCCATTACTCCAGTTGTAGAAAGATGGATATTGTAAGAGCTGTCAGTGGTGTCTGGGGTAGTTGATGGAGCGCGGCATGAGAGCCACAGCCACTGAGGTGTATACTGCTATTATTATTGGATGTGCTAAACAAATCGCAAGGGTTTTAATTTAGAATAATCTATAGAATTATTCTGAAGGAAAAATAAAAAAAACATTTCCCTTAAAATGATAGTTATGGCTGTGGCCAGATATGTGCAGAATTTGTTTTCACACATGTGCAGTATTGATGGTGTAGAAGATGGTTAGGTGGAGGTGTAATGTTGTCCCCGATGCTCTAAATTAGGTCTGTGGAGTCAGTTAGGAAGAATGTTCTTGAACCTTCAGTTAATGACTTCCCTTGAGCTGAAGAGACTCCCGTTTCCTGTCCTCCACTAACTCACTGAACGCTCGAATCAGCAGCATAAATATAACCAGTATCAAATGCTTCTGTGACTGCTGGGAAAGTTACACCAGCTCATATATATTTTATATATTCTTTTATTTTACTTTGGGTTGGAAATGTTTGTTTTTTGTGTGCGTGGATATAACAACAGTTGATATCTCTAAAAACATATCAGAGTAGAACAAGTTTGTTTGTTTTTTTCCCGGAGGAGGCTGTCCGGGCCTGTGTCTAAAAGATGGATTATACTGCTAAACCCTCAGTGTATTTGCAGATAAAGTGGAAGAAAATAATTTATTTTCTAGGCATCTCAACAGTTCATTCATATTTTCTGACTCCTAACTAGATTACGTCTGCAGAGATTTGTGATCAGTGCCATCAGCGTAACATCAGACTTTTTTTTGGATAATGTTAAATGGTTACATCATTACACATTCAAACCCTTAATTTGCTTGTTCAAAATGTAAGCTGCAGTCCAAGTTTCAATACAGAGTAGAGTGGGTCTCTTTTCCTCATGAGCATAATAAGACTTCCCAACATTAATCACTAATGATTCACAAGCATTAATTTAATACATTTTTAAAGTTTTTTCTTGATTAAGGGTACATTTTGTAATTTTTCCAAAGATAGAATAAAAGCTGCAAAATTAGACAACTGTGTGCTCTGTATTTAATTATAAAGCATGTAATCACTAGAAAGATAGAACATTCTATTTTTGTGTGCATTTACAGGAAATGAGCAATGTCTGAAATGTACTTGTTTTTCTAACTTTTTTCTGGAAATTGTGGTGAAGTGAAATCTGACAACATCTTTAATTAATTCATGTTGCTGATAAGTCAGTTAAATAGCTGTACTGCAGTGTCAAATTAGTGTCTCAGGTCTGAAAAAACTGTTCTAAAATGAAATGAAAAAATATGAAATATTCATGCATGAGTGAATATAAATTATGTACCAAAGTGTAGGAGCTGGTAACAATTTAACAATTTAAATACCTTCATCCTTCCTTTCATGATTTGAAAATTTAGCACCAGAGCTTTAACAGGGACACAGCTTAAATATTTTCAAAGAAAATGTTTAAATATTGTATTAATTATACACTGCAAATATGTAAAGAAATTGAGATTCTTGCACACACAAATTTGTATTTTAATTAAACCTGGGCTCAGTTTGTCATTGGTTGTACATGTTCTCATAAGCCACGTTTCAACGGGTCCTAGTGACATCATCTCAGTACGGGACTCGGCATCTCTGCTTTGACATGTAAACACTTGTGAGATCCGACACACACTCGTCTGCTTTGATTCCGTTTCTCCTTCCATTTATGTGTGTACAGCGGCAGGTTTCCTCTCTGGCCTGGTAAATCTGCACAAACAATGTTTAACCAGACATGCAGAGCTCAGCCCTTAGCCCAGCTTCTTCTCTACTCGACAATACACTGCCCCCGCCTGTCCTCTGTACGCCCCGTGCTAAGAGGCTCAAGTCGGTCAGTCAAACAAGGCATTGCTACTTTCCCTCTGACCATCGGAATCTACTTTATGTTCAAAGCACACAGCAAATCACAACTGGTATTAGATTAATTTCTCGAAGGAAAAAAACCTAAATCAATTGTTTATCAGTCTTTCAGTTCAACAACAGCTGTCATTGCACCAGATTATTGTGGTTTGCAGATGCACTGACTGCTGTTACTTAATAAAGTTTTAGTCTAATTAATCTTGCATTTGTGAAGATTTAAGTAAAAGAGACATGATATATACATATATATATATATATATGAGTTATCACTTTGTTGGAGCGTGCAATAGCTAAATAAGTTATTGATCCTGTATAGGGGGAATTCAGGTCCCATCAGTAGCAGATACAGATAGACAGCAATTCAGAATCATACTCCAAAACATGTAGTCCGTGGTGTAAAACCCCAACACACATCAGCTGTGAGAATTGTAAAACCTAATGGCAGCAGAGATAAAGGCTCTCCGATCTACAGCGCACAGAGGAGACTGTGATTTCTGCTGCTTGTCTGAGCAGACTGGCATTCAGAGGGTGCCTGATGTTACAGAGGATGGCCTCAAATTTCCTCCAATTTTGGCAATACAGTCTTTTGAAATAATTGTATTGCATGCACGGGCTTGTTTTTACTTTTGACCAATCAGGCATGAGTTGCACATCACAGGAAGCTCTTAGACTCTCCGTGTTAGAGGAAAAACTGTGACTACTGTTACAACAAAACAGAAAATACTATAAAAAGACATGCTGTGGAAGTGGAGTGCTACCATAGCCCAGTGATTCCCAAAGAGGACCCCCCCCCCGCCTCTGCCTAGTCTAATCAAAGGGACAAAAGTAGTTAACGTTTCATTTGCCTGTGTATGTGATGCACAATGAAAAAAGGAGAGCGCAGAGAGATGGCAAGTCTTTGAAATCAGTTGTGTTAAATAAATGTGAAAGTGTCATGTCATTACACCACATCTGCACATCCTCATTCTTCTCAGTAATGTGAAAGCGTGTTTTTTTGTTGTTGTTTTTTTTCCAGGGAGCGGACAAAGACTGTAAAGGCCCAGACGGCCAGAGTGCTTTTGAAGCTGCTGAGAGCGACGCTGTGAAGGCACTGCTGAAGTGAGGGCGGCGAGACGAGGCTGGACTGGCAGGGCCGCGGACAGACAGAACTGACGATGGACGTAGTGGTCACATGACAGAGGACCAACACAACTTAAAATCTTGGATCAACCTCTGCCTAAAATACACTGCTTCATACGTTTGATAGAGATGGTCAGTTTTCTTTGTCTGGGCATTTCCCCCACATTTCTTTCTTTTGTATTCACGTTTTTGGGTTATGTTTTGTCTTCTTTTTAGCCTCTGTTGGTAGCCAGAAGGTCTGTCAGCTCTGGCTCTCCTAGGGACCAAAAACTTGGAGACTGATCTGGACAAAAATGCAAAAACAATTAGCACTTACAACACATCTCCAAATAACCGTAGAATTTGAATACTAATTAGGCTTTTATACTCTAAAATGGGGTTTAATGTTCTGGGCATTTGGTGCATTGTACTTCACTAAACTGACAAAGAGTGGTCTGTTCAGTATTTGTGGCTATTTTTATAACAAATTTGCCTTTAACAAATCACCGAAGAAAAGTTTTTTTTCTCTCAATAAATTGTCAATAAACAGATTTCTGATCATCATGTTGACTAAAGAAAATAACACATGAATACACCTGTTTTTCAAAGCATAGTTTGATGCAACATAGACAAGCTGCAATAAAACAGTGATATTTGAGACCAATGACTTTTAGTAGCAGTTCCTTTATATTCTGTATTTGGTGGCCTTTAGGAGTAATAGAGGTGCTTCATTTAAACTGGATTGTGGATTTGATTGGAATGGTTTGAATCTCTGCCTATTTTGCTGCATGTCAAAACTGCCTCTGCTTTTATGCTTTGAAATGGTCACTGTCCTTATTCGGTTGCTTTTAGATCACCTACAGTGGTCTGATGGTCAAAAACATGCTCTTGCTGACTTTGTTGTGACAAAAAGTCTGTAAAAACAAATAAAAAATGACAAATAAATATTGTTTTCTAAAATTT
>CM033619.1:20760891-20867930 GCA_019453435.1 Rhinogobius similis | reverse complement strand
AGTGTTACAGGTGAATGACACCTTTAGCTATAGAAATAAGTATTTGTATACTCATTGATGATGGCTGGAAGACCTCTGAAATATAAAACAGTACAGTGAACACACATGAATAATGTTTGTTTGTTTGTTTGTCTGGTTGTTTTTTTGTTGTTGTTTTTTATCAGTTTCCCTTTGTTTTTTTTTTGGAAGCAAATGTCATAAGCCTGAATTAAATACCACGAGATATTTCCCATTGAACAGTTTCTCAGAGAAACTGAAATGCTATTAGGAATGTTTTAATTGTAAATTAAGTCGGATTCATTATTGGTGTTATGACAGCTGAGTGAGCAGCAAAGCTGTCGGCTATGGCTGTGCATGCCAGTGAGCACATGGGAATTGTGGGTAATATGTATGTGCCAGTAAAGTTGTGCCTGGCTATATGAGTGTTTGAAAACTTTTCTTTACAGCCAGATGGAGATTCAATAAACAGGTGTCCATTTTGGCATTGAGGGGTTCCCACATGAAGTCATTATGAACTAAACTAAAGATGAATTTTCAAACAGAAGGCCGGCAGCGTGTGTGACAGGAACAGTCACAAACTCAATCCCAGTGTGTTGTTTAACTAAATCGAATTTGAAATATCTAAACAGTTATGATTTGGCAATAAAATTATAATTCTTTTAATATGATGTAATCACTTGGCAATAATAATAATAATAATGGAGACTTTTTTGAGCCACCCGAGAATGCGGTTCTGTATTTCTTTTTATTGATTGGTGTTGTGACTTGACAAAGTAAAGAATGATACAATTTTACATATGAGATGAACAAACACATCTGAGCATGCATAAATAACAGCTCCAAAATGGCACTGATTAGAGTTATATATGATCATTGTGTCAGTCAAAAGACAAAATGGTTTTAAAAAAGAGACATTTCTTTGTATTTTCCGTAATATTTGCACTACAACTCCATGGTATTCTCAGTCAAACTGTCAAACTCCCATTCATGTGATTAGAAATGCAGCTCACAGTCTTGAAGTCATGTTAACTGTATTGCAGAGAATCCTCCACTGACTCTTGGGGGTAATCAATGTGAGAACTACAGGCTCTGAGCAGGTTAACACTGGAATCAATAGTATTAGCCTGTACAACTCCTGAGAACTGAAATGTGTTCTTTTGTTCCTATATACATTCTGTGTCATATATTTTGTTTTATTTAAGGTCAGGGTGACTGGTGGCAGAGTCTTGTAAATGTGTAAAAAATGTGAAAATCCTAGAACGTTTAAAAAAAAAAAGTATATATTCACTGGACTGGACAGATTTCAATTAGTTTTAAAGTACACTCAGCATTTTACTTTGGTACTTTTTCTTACTTTCACATTTCCATATTGAAACTTCAAGCACTGGTGTTAAAATAATCACAAACTTTTAACTAGTTGCTGTTAGATTTGTGGAATAAACAAAGTAGTGTTGAGCATTAGAGATTCATCGATACTAAGGCCCAGGAGACGTCCATTCAGAGCTGTCAGACAGATGGGCCCAATTATAGATTGCTTTTTAAATTCTGCCTGATTCCTAAACATCCCTGCGCTGTGTCAGAGGAGGCACTGCTGCTGTGGGTAATGACCACTGGCAATAAGGGCAACTTGTAACACTGCTCTCAGGGGGAGTGATTACGCGAACAACAGTCGGTTCTTTGAGGCCCTCACGCACCGAATTAAAGAAATCACGGTCACACGATGTGGAATTACATTGTCAAATTTAAATGACAGTAAACTCTGTGTAAGAAACATGAAAGGTCCGTGTGTGTACCCTTCGTTCATTTGATTTTCAATTTAAAATCAGAAACAAACTGTTGGTGTAGCCCAGAACCAACTCCTGCGTTGCAGAATGAACAAAGCTAAATTCATTCGTGAATCCGCGTTCCAAACCTTGTTTGGAATTGTGTATTTTTATTCCAATGTTCAAATCCAAATAAGAAAAATCAAACTGTATTTTTGTTTTTTCGTTTCATGAACAAAAACGAAAAATGGAAAATCAAATCATATTTTCTTCTATTTGTTTTCGATTTTAAATTCAAAATAAAATGAACGAAGGGTACACAGAACTACACGGACCATGGAACTAATTCTGTGATACTTTTTTTTAATGAGATGGGAGCTTTCCTCCAGGCTCCAAATGTAATTCAGATGTAATAATTCAACAAGAATAGACCACATTTACTTCACCTTTTCAGCAACTCAGTCCTTAAAGCATTCACCATTTTCATTTGGCAATGTTTTTATTTATTTCACGTTGTTCTGTTAAATCCACTCTTATTATGACTTTATATAATAATTAGTATTTGTATTCTCAGCTGTCTTTATAGATATACTCTGACCACTGCAGTGCTCTAGTTGTGCTTCAGTTACGCCAAATGGATATTACACAAACGAAAGAAGAGAGAGCACTTGGTTAACAGTTTTGTTTATTTGGTTGGACAGTACATGTGAATGAATGTGCAATGCCAGAATTAGCCACGGGCTAGTTTTTGCCTGCTGTTTTTTTCTGTACTTTGTTCCAGTCAAGAATCAGAAAAAGTTTTATTGCCATTGTCAGTGACAGGTGTTATAAAAAGTGACAGGTGTTATAAAGTGTTCATGAGTCCAACGGCAGAGGGAGAGAAAAGAGTTTTTGTGGTGAGAGGTTCTGGTTTGACTGGACCGTCGCCTCCTGCTTGAGGAGAGTGGCCCATATAGTCCATGTCCAGGACTGCGGTACATACCAGCTTCAATAGTGAACTGGGGGTCATCTGCAGGTCTATGTTTTGTTTTTTAGTGTGTCTCTTTCATTGTGTCCACTTTTGGTTAACCCTTTAAGCACTAGTTTAGTCATAGCTCTAAAGCCAAATATTTTCTCAGGTTGCATTGATTTAGGCAATATAATGTCCTCTGTGGAGAACAAATATTTTGTATTAACAACCTGCCAATGTAGTAGTTCATACCTCCAACATTTTCTTAAATGTGTCTGTATCTTTTGATGTAGTATTCTTGAGTTTTAAAAGGAAACCCAAAAGGCATGTGAGGATGTTCTGCCTATTCATTTGATTGTGCTCCAGAAGCAAAGCTTCCTACAGAATTACGCCCTTTGAGATCTGAGATTTGATCACAGGTCTTTGCTTTAAGGTGTAACTTAATAACAAAGTTGGAGCGGGGAAAGGACCACAGCGAGAAGAGCAAAGAGATGAGGAAGGTTTTAACTATAGATTTTACTCCAACTACATGTCATCTCCTCAGACAGAAACATGAGAAAATGTCACAAAATTACAGCAATTTTATTAGAGCCAATGTTTGTCTCAAAACAAAGTAATACTTTTAGATAATTTGTGTATTTCTTGCCCAGATTTTGATGCAGGTACAGCTCATCAGCAGGCAGATATCTCTAACCAGGCCTATATTCTAAGTGGAGGTAGATGCAAGTCACGCTGGATTGGGGGCAGTGCTCTCCCAGGAGCAGGAAGGGAAGGTGCGGCCTGTCGCGTACGCCAGTCGTGGGTTGAGGCCGACTGAAGTAACATGTCCAACTACAGCTCAATGAAGCTGGAGTTATTGGCCCTTAAGTGGGCCATGACTGAGAAGTTCAGGGAGTACCTACTAGGCCACAAGTGCGTGGTCTACACCGACAACAACCCCCTGAGTCATCTCTCCTCTGCCAAATTGGGAGCTGTTGAGCAGCGTTGGGCCTCCCAGTTGGCTTCCTGATTTTGTTTTTAAAGTACTGCTCAGGTAAATGTAATAGGAATGCTGACGCCCTGTCTCGCCAGCCTGGCCCACCCTTAGAGGAAATTGTCCCTGTGGCTTTGGGCATACGTCTGCCGGATCAGTTGCAGCAAGTCCTACAAGGAGTAGCTACACGGGCAACACAGTCTGTAGTTACGGTTTTTCCCACTCTTGCCCCTGCTGACCTCCATGAGCTTCAGCGGTCCGACCCCGTCCTGCAGGAGGTCCTGGCCTACTGGCAACAGAAACGACAGCCTACTCGGGAAGAGCGACGAGTCATCTCTCATTCGCCCTTTAGTGCTGGCCCAGTGGGACCGCCTGGTCGAGCTGGAGGGGCTGCTGTACCGTCAGGTGTTTCTGGCCTCTGATGGTGGCGGGGCTGTGTACCAACTCCTTCTGCCCAGAGCCCTGGTCAAGAATGTCCACCCAGGTCCATCAGGAACATGGACACCAAGGTATCGAGAAGACCTTGGCCTTGCTGCGCCCTTCCGGTGTTACTGGCCAAATATGTCCCGAGAGGTGGCCCAGTGGTGCCAGGTGACTTGCGACCGTTGTCAGCATGCAAAGGATAACCATCCCATTGCTCACGCCTTTATGGCCCATTTACTGGCACGCCAAAACCAAATGAGATTGTTGCTGTTGATTTCACATTGTTGGAACCCACACCTGCAGGTGTGAAAACGCCCTGGTAATGACTGACGCGTTTTCAATAGTATACCTTGGCGCTTTCCCACCAGAGATCAGCGCGCCTCTACAGTGGCGCAAGTCCTGGTCACCAGTGGTTTGCAAAGTTTGGTGTGCCTGCTCGCATCCATTCGACCAGGGACTAAATTTTGAGAGCACCCTCATACAGCAGTTGTGTGGTTTGTACTGGCATTCTCAAGTCCCACTACACCCCTACCATCCAGCTGGGAATGGACAGTGTGAGCGATTCAATCGCACCTTGCACAACATGCTGCGCGCCCTCCCAGCATCCCTGCAGAAGAGGGACTGGAGTGTTTGTTTGCCACAAGTGCTATATGCGTACAACACCACTCCCATCAGTCTACGGGAGAGTACGCCATTTTTCTAATGTTCGGGCAGGAACCACGGCTTCCCTGGACTTCCTGTTGGGTCGAGTGGAAAGCCCAGTGGGAGGAAGTGTTCACGAGTGGGTCCGGGAGCACCAGGCCGTCTGCACATGGCCTTTGATGGGGCAAGGGAAAATTCTGCGCCTCCGCTGCCCGGGCAGGGAAGGCCAATCACGATCAGCATGTCCGAGAAGCACCCCTCAAGGAGGGTGAGCTCGTAAATGCCTGGGACCACAGTGCCAAGGGTCGCCAAAGACCCAGGACTTATGGCACCTGTGACCCATGTGGTCCTCCAGGCCCTGATGGAAGATGGTGTAGTGTATGCTATCGCCCCAGTAGACCAGCAGACAAAGGTAAAGGGTACACCGCTTCCCTGCTGAAGGCTCTGGTCTGCTCGGACCCACCCGACCCTGTCCCGGTCCTCAGTCCGCCAGTACATGCAGCACCCATCTTCGACATTGAGTTGTCCTTAGAGGGTGATATGTTTTTGTGTCCTCCGGTGTCACCGGAAGTTTCCTCAGGCGGTACTGCTACCAGCTCCAGGTACGCCGGAACATTTAGTTGGTCCCAGGCTGATGAGGCACCACTGTTACCTGAGCCCGTGGCCCCCACCACTGTTTCAGTGAGGCCCTCATACGTAAATCTTCAAGATCCACAGCTGGCCAACATCAAAATCCCCATCATCTTCCGAGGGCAGCAGGACTGCAGCCCCCAGGGGGCACCTAAGTGCCCTCTACCAATGTCACAGGTACCACTTGAGCCATCGGCGGGACGCCGATACAAATGGGGGGGGTAGATGTGGCATATCCCGTCCGGAGGCGAGCCCTGCCCCCTGGAATACCCGAGAGGGTGGGCTCTGCCTTGGGAGCCTAGGTCCTCATTGGCTGCCTGCTCCGCTGTCAGGCACAGTGCCTGCCTGTTCGCTGCTCTTCCTCTGCCTTCACGCAAGTGCCCGCCCACCGCACGTTACTTCCGTGTTTACGGCGCCTCACGGCAGGTAAGAGCTCCTATGCCCTCGCCTAAATTGTAGCGATCTGTCCGCTGATTTAGCCATCTATTTTTTAGCACGGAGCACTCGCGAAATCACGCACGGACAGATGCCTGGCGTCGGTCATTTAGGGACGGTAAGGAATCTTAACTGCATTTGGGTGTTAGCAGTCCTCACGGTTAGCCCTGTGTTCTGTCCTCAGGCACCATAGCCAATGTCTCAGTCCTCCCTCACGGAGCTGCAGGTTTAAGCTCAAGTGGTGAGTAAACGCTTTGTCTGCAGTGCACGTCCTTAAATTCTTACTGTGCCTCCTTTTTTTATATACAGATGCTGGCGGTTTTGTCCTGCTTTGTCTTGCATGTCGCTACCGCTACTACCTGTCTGCGTGTAATGTTGTGTTGCTGCCGCCCTGCTGTCTCCGCTCTTCCGTCTGTGCCGGCCTTTCGGCATTGAACCACGTGCGAAGCCTAGCGGGAAGACCGTGCGCCGCCTTACAGCCCTGCACCGTGTATATCTGACCTGCTGGACTAAGCCAGTGGCTGTCGGGTGCTAGTGGCATTGAACAGTCGTGTCCACAGTTTGACGGGACTATTGCACGGTGCACTATGCGCCCTAGCGGCGAGCATGCCGCGTCATTCTGGTAATTAAATCAGTGCTTAAGGGGCTGTACCTGAGGTAGCCTATTGTTCTATTTTTAGAGGATAACAAGCTTTTAACATCTGTATTTTGTTTTTCTGTTTTCAGGAGCTGAGTGTCTTACCTGGTGTCGGTGGTGGTCCTCTCTGGTGGTGGTAACCTTTTTGTATGCTTTGCAGTGCACTATTTCATTTGTGGTGTTTTGTGTTGATATTTGTGTTTTAGGTGTCCTCCCCAGTTGTCCCTCCCCCCGCCATCCAGCACGGCCTCAGCTCCCTGATTTACTTAGTTGTGGTATGTGAGTGTGTGTGTGTGTGTGTGTGTGTGTGTGTGTGTGCGTGTGTGTGTGTGTGTGTGTGCGCATGTGTGGGGTGGGTTTTTATAAATTAAAGTCTAGACAAATTTTATATTAAGGTAGTGTTTTCTAATAAAGTAAATAACTTTTTATCTGGGTTCCTCTGTCTACTCCAATAAATGAGGTAAATGGAACTTGTGTCTCTTCGCCTTATTAAGTGAAGCTTACCTGTGTGCCTCTCAGTCGTTCCATTCTCCAGGTGGAATTCCTGGGGTGGCGTTGTTGCATCAATTACATATTTAGTTTTGCTAATCAACCCCCACTGTTCTCGCCACATAAGGTTAGTTGTGATTGTTGACAAAAAAGTGTTTTTCGGCAGAAGTTGAGTGAGCCATGATGCAGTTTGATGTTCTTTGTAACTTTGTCCAGATTGGCACCCAGCAGTGCATGCTTTCTGTTTACAGCGGCACTGCTGTAAAGTTATGTGCCAGACTAGTTCTCAGATGTTATGAAGATTTTTAATCCGCCACCATACATTTCATTACCACTTTACCATCTTGTGTGTCCTCATGCAGTGAATTTTCCATCAGAGTATAGTTTGTAAAAGATAACCATCAAACAGTCCCACATAGCAATTTGAGATTTCTAGATATTGCCAAAGATATTTGCAGGTTTTACATAGGATGCCCTTCTTGTCTTTACTTGATCAAACTTACTTGCATAAAAAGCACACTGTGAAAACATGTATTGCATATTTGCTTTCAAAATAAATACAAACCAATTTGAACATTTTAATGCCCCGTGGAAAACAAACTGCCTCGGTGGCTTTGCTCTTGAGCTGTTCTACAACACTGCCATTCTTCCCATTTCGTAATTAAACAAATATCTCCTCAGAAATTGCCAATAAACCACCTCACTAATGAAAACACTATTACATTTGTTGGTGCTGCATCGTGGACTGGTGCTCAAGGCGCTGAATATTCTCATTTATGTGATTATTCAGCTGTGATTATTTTGGGCAGGCTTGTAGTGAAGTTATTTTAATGTTTTTGCATTCAAGGAAATTAATCATGTTCACGCTCTATGTGACTTATATTGTTGTTGATTGTAATATGGAACACATAGTTTCAAGGAGGTTTCCTTGGCAAAGTTTTTATTTTATTTTTTACTTAACTTTTTTGTTATTAATCCACAAACAAAATCTAAAAAATTATATTGCTACATATTACTGTTAGAATCAACACAAAATTACAATGCATTCATTGATTTATATTTATTACGATAACAAAAGTCACATTTTGCAAAAATATTATTATTATTATTAGTAGTAGTAGTAGTATTCAGCTGAATAGAAATGAATTATTCTTTGCTTTGTTGGAGCAGAGAGAAGAAGGCTTACTTGGAAAGCTGCAGTACAACAGCTTCTTACTACTATGTTCCTAACAATATGCCAAGAGGTGGTCATTATTCTCACAAAAAATACTTGCACAGAAAAAGAGTCTCAAATCCTACTACCAGCACTGTGTGACTTCATGTTACAACTTGAATGTATAACATCAAGAGAAGTGTCCCCTGCAGTCGTGTGACTTGTGAGTGAATCGCAAAAAACCTCCAGAGACCACCGTGTTGTCCTGATCTTCAGAGAAAAGACATCAGGCCCATTTATGCACTTTGGTACCACTTTATAATAACTACACTAGATTAACTTCAATGAAGCAAACAAAGACTTAATTTGTAATGAACAAATCGTTTTTTAAAGAAAACATATAATGCTATAATTATGCTATAACCTTGTTACAACGATGTTTCGTTGATATTTCCTCAATGTTATCAACTCTTAGGTGTATTTTGATTGGTCCATGCATATTTGAGTTCATCTTGTGCTGCAACTGAGGCTTGAGAGCTCAGAAACGTTTTCATCTACTCCTCGCACGCATCCCTGTACTTATTTCGAATTATTTGAAAAATGAAGAGTACCTCAGTGACACATGCCGTGTTTTGAAATGATATGTCGCTAATTTTCAAAACTAAAGACATTTAAATTAAAATCTGCTGCTTGTTACAGTGAAATGTCACTGTGAAATGTTTGTAAGTTCTGCAGTAGTTCGATAAGTACCTGAAAAAATACATGTTTCCCATAAAGAAGGATTCATGCTTAGTTTAGGGTTAAAGTATTAATTAAGCTGTCAAAATGTTCTTAAAACTATGGTGGCATGGAAGTGCAAAACAAATTTACATCTTTGTCAGAAAAGTTTAACAAAAATATGAGACAAATTTACAAAATGGCCAAAAGATTTTGTAAATTTGTCTCATATTTTTGTTAAATTGTTCTGCCAAAGATGTAAATTTGTTTTGCACTTCCAGGCCACCGTATAAAACTGTATGTTCATTATTGAAATCAAATCTTTGTTTGTGCTTTGTTAAGGCTATAAAAGTATAGATATTTTCAGTTCAAACACACATTTCTCTGGTTCTTTGTTTTTCTACATTCCTGGGGGAAAAAAACATAAAAATAATGATGCCTTTGAAAAGCATTTCTGAACACTGCAGTGTCATAATTTATTTATTTTTTTCCCATTCAGAGGTGGTAAGCTGCTCTGTGGAACTGCCCTGGGGTAGATTGATGGAAGCAAGGCTGCCAGTCTGCCCCATTGGCCTCTTTGACCCTCACCAATCTCACCCACACTAATATTATTAGTTTAGATTAATACATGGGCAAGTTGTCTGAAGTGTCGCGCCAATGGACAGTGACGCTGGGATCTAATCATCACTGACCTTCATGTTGGTGGGCAAACACTCCACACACAGAGCAACTTGTCATTTCTGTCCATTGGTAAATTAATCATCAGTAAAGCCATTGAAACCATTTTTTTTGCCCCTTTCGACATACCACACCACGTTCACAAATTACAGATGGCGGTAATTCTTTACAGGTCACATCCACGTTGTTGTTTACCTCATGTTTCAGGTTCTCCTCCTCACTACAAATGAGGGAAAAGCGCTCTGAGTTTTGGTCTAAGTACTCCTCTTTCTCATCCCCGCGGTGGCATCCCTTTTGCTCATGTCCTCCTGTCAGCAGCCACAGCCTTTTAATTGCACAGGGCTTTGACTTCGAATTATGTTGTCAAAAGCAGCAGAGAAGCAGAGACCAAATAATGTCCGTGTGTGTGGTTTATTTCTGTGAGACTGACGTGTAGTGATCGCTGGGTGACATCGCCAAGACAGAACAAAAGAGAGACCCAGGAAGCAATCGAGCAGACAATGAACATTATCACCTCATTTGCAATCAGGACAGAGGTAGTGTATCTTTTACAGGCCAACTCTACAACATAGGAACAATGGGAGTGCACCTGCTTTCTGTGGTTGTGCAAAATGGTGTTGTCAATTGCCAAAAGAAAAAGTTTGAAGCTTACTGTGGAGTTTCTCGTTGCACAGACTTATATTGACTCTGAGGAGGGAGCCTTGACTATAAATTTCAGTTTATTTAACATTTATTCATGTTGAATACATTTTAAAATAATAATAATAATAATGTTTTGTTTCTCTCTGATGTTTCAAAATGACCACTGGTTTATTGACAAGAGGTTGCACAGATACACAGTATTTTGAGATTTTTACATTGAACTGAAAAAAGGTTTTCAACTGGTTCAAAATGCAGCAACAACAAAAGAAGAGAGCACATAACCCCAGTGCAGGAGTCCATTCATGGCTTCCTGTTGAGTTTAGAATAACATTTTAAATCCTTCTATTGACTTATAAAGCTATAAATGGTATGGCCCCATCTGACCTCAAAGATGCTAATACCATGTAAAACCCACAATTTTAGCTTTGCTGTCCTATGGTGACTTGAGCACTAAACTCTGGTTCCTCCTACACTTCCTATCAACAATATCCAATCTTTAGTTCACCTGTCATCTGTTCATTGCTGTTCACAAGTTGTCCCTTTCTCTCACTTCCTACTGTTTCAGATGCCCGGCTGATGGATGCTCCAGTGATGACTGACACGATGCCATAATCGCACTCTTCTCCCACTGGTTTATTGTCAATTTTCTAACTTTCTTTTGGTGAAATAGACTATTTGGAAAAGCCCTCTGAGGCAATTGCTGTTTTGATTTTGTGCATTAGAAATATGATTGATGATAATAAATTGTGCATATCATATGTTGAATAAGAGCCCACATGCGTCATTGTTCCTTGTTCCTGGACCTCTACAGGACACTGACCGGTTTGGGAACACCGCACAAGAGCAGCCCAAAACGCTTCACCATGAAGAGGTGTTCACTTTAGTCATTGGTAGGATAATTGTTGACTTTCACGCCACTGGGAAAACAAAATCATGTTTAATCACAACAGAAACGTGACCTCTCCTCGGTCACAGTCTCTCCTCTCATATAATCTTCATAAAATATAGGGGTACCAAATCTCTCTTGGGTCAGTCTGTATTTTAGGCAGACCTATGATGTCATCCGCTGTTGCTGTTGCACAGGTTTCTAAAGGCATTTCCATTTAGTCTTTTGAAATTCAAGAGCTTTCATCATCTGTGACACCAGTTCAGTGGGAAAACAAATGCCTTCAATATCACTGGGCTGCACAGGTTTGTGATAACGCTTTCGGTTTGAATACAAAATTGAATGTGTAATTTTCCTTTTATATAAGTAAATTTTATCAGTACAATGCAACCCACAGAAGCATAGCTCACAATTTCAAAGGCATTGTTATGTGCAGCTGGGAGTCTGAGTATATTTGGCTATTTTAAAGTCTGTATATTGTGTGAAGTGATCAATAGAGGTTAGTGCACCAGCAAACTGCAGCAGTATGATTAGAGAGAATCGAATCAATCCACACGACTGGTGGACCAGGGTTCTCTATTCAAACCGTCCAAGCAAGCAACCAGCCAGCTCACAAGAACACTTTATGATAAGGCATATAAACAACGCATTCATTAAAAAAAAAAAAAATTGTTATATGGAATGTGTATTATAAAAATCAGAACATTTCCTTTTGTAATCTGATATAGCATCCCCCTAAAATGTTAGTAATTGATAAGCCATCTAAAAGCATGAATATGTTCTTGTGCCCTTCTGAGCACATTAAGGCCAGGGCCACAAAATTCACCAAATATTTGGGGTGGTCTCGAGGCTGTGATGTGAAGGACAAATGATGATAAACAAACTGCTGCATGGCCAAAGAGCTGCAAAGCCCCTGTCTAAACTCATGTGTGTAAACAGCACACGAGTAGAGACCTGGCACTGCACTGTCTTGTTTGGGCTCGTCTGGATCTGAACGCTACTGAAATATGTGCTTCAGGACACACATAACGCTGCGGGGAAAGAAAAAAGGAACAAATTAAATAATAGTGGCAAAATAGATTTGAGCTTGCTTTACAACCCTTGCAGACATGGGACAGTATATTTGTATATTATATTTTCCATAAATAATTCCAGTATGTCATTAGATGTTTTTATTTTCATCAGCTGCTGTTTTGGGAGTCATCTTTCTGGATTTATGTCAAGCGCAAGGATGCACCTTTACTGGAATGAAGATGTTGATTATTTAAATTGACTCAAGAAAAAACATATTTTGAGAGAAAAACACTGCACAGAAATAGTTTGAATACTCTTGTGCAATCCCCGTAACTATGTTCAGTATTATAAACTAAATGGATTGAGTGTGAGGAAACTTCAGAGATGCTCTTAAATCACCAGTGCGAGTGTTTCAGGAGGCAGCAGACTGAAGAGACACATAAGAAAGATATGCTTTATCAGACCTCAATTTTGAGAGATACAGTAAATCATGAGCGCTGACTGAGAGTAACTATAAAATTCTACTTTATCAATAACAGTAGAATGGATGAATTATACAGCAAGGATAATGGTATAAAAGAAATGAGGATTTAATGACAGATTTTTCATTCAGTGAAGGCCTTGGAGTCCAATATGACAGAATTGACTTTTGGCTCCATCTATTGGCTGAAGAGAGAATTTAATTTAATTTCTAGCTCTTGTTCCCGTCAGGGGTCGCGAGTGACTGGAGCCAATCCCAGTGACTTTGGGCCTTAGGCGGGGTACACCCTGGACAGGGGCCAATTCGTTGCAGAGCGAACACAGAGACAGATTTTTGTTGATGAAATAAATAAATGCTCACTTGCCTCCGACAGGCTAATGTAGGCACGCAGTTGTAATGATCGTGATTTGAGGTGTGAAACGCTCAGAACGAGTCTGCTGATGATTTATGGACTTGAAAACAGCTCATAAGATCTTGGTGCTCGACTTGTGACATCACAGATCTGGGAAATTCAAAAGTGTGTTTTTGATACTCAGAGGGAGAGAGACTTTCTAAACCGGATTAATCAAACTTGCGTGCGTGAATGATGCTAAATATTACATGTGTATGTTTTTGATGTAATAACATGGTTAAAAGATTGAAAAAGTCAATTTAATGTAAAAATATTTGTCCTCTAAAATAATAAAAATGGATTGAAAGCAATTTCCCATTCACTTTTAAATGTCATTGGTACAAATTGCATCCCTGTTTGTTGTATGTAATTACATCAATGCCATTAGATTATATGCCATCTCATGTTAGAAGGTCATTATGTATTGCCCAATCAATTTGAATGAAAATATGTATTAACAGAAGAACAATGGAGACACCAAATGTCCTTTTTATTACTCAGTACACACACAGGCGTCATTGACAAATAGATAAAACCGCCTAAAGGAAGATTTAACTACTTGGTGACATTTTGACACGTTAGCGCTCCGCCGGGCAGCCGCAGCCGTCCCTCTAATGAGACCACAGAGAAAGAGCAGGGAATCAAGAGAGAACTTTTGGCTTTGAGACACGAGCTCGTGTTAAAAGGGAAAGGCAGATCCAGAGTTGTTTTTTTGTTTTGTTTTGTTTTTTTAATCACTGAGGATGTAAAGTTGTGAAGAAGAAAGTTCAGAGGAACAACTTTACAACTGTGTGGATTGTGAAGAGTCGCAATATAAATCAATAATAATCGTATTTGAATAATAACAAATGCTATTTTAAAAGATCAATATGAAGTTTCCATCTGCAAAAACAGATATGTGCCATTTGAAAAATAAATGGCAATGGCTTACAATTTAATTTTTGTTTTGCGTTGTTTTCAAAAACCAAATCTATTTTAGTGCAATAAAAATATTATATCCCTTCTTCAGAAAATCCCCTCAGTGATATTGTTTTTCATGGTATCAAAAAGAAAAATGACAACTTTGTGACAATTTTTCAAAGATATCTGTTTTTGCAAATGAATTCCTTATGCACCCACATTAGAAGACATACGAAGAAAGAGCGGGTGGCTTTGTTTGACGGAGGAAAAGCATGGCCAAGTGACGTGCACACGGATAATAATTCAATTCAAGTACAAGTGTTTCATGATCGCCAACGTGCTTTAACCATTTGAACTGAAAAACAAATTTGGTGCACTTGTGTGACTTCATGTTATAACTCTTTCTTTGATGAAGGGCTAAAACTTTGAAATGCAAAATATCCTCTAATTGTATACTCCAAACTTCTCAATCCGGGGATTTGCCGACAAAGTGGCAACGCTGCTGATCTAACAAGGCCTTTTGCTGTTTGGTAGACAGCCTTGAGCGGATTGAGGGGAGTATGATATTTTAACAAGGGAGATTTGGATTTGGTTAGCTTTGTGACTTCTTGACAGCCACAAAGACATTCGTGCACAATAATAGATAAATCGTGTTATGACTGAGCACCCTCGTTCTTTTCTTCTAGCTGTTGTTGTGAATGTCAAATCCTGATCCAAGACATGCAATGGAATATTTTTTAAAGATGTATTCAGAGCAATAGGTTCTACTCAAACAAGCACGGCAGTTTTTACTTTCATTTGAACGCGGTGGACCAAAACAAAACCACACGTGCTCATCCGTGGTGCAGGGGCTGCGGTTTGTCATCTCTGCTGGTCGGAAACGAGAGAGTACACGTCCAAACACATGTTAAATATTTTCCCGTCTCCTCTGCTCTAAGCTCCCAGCGTAAACAGGCTTCCACAGATGTGTTACTAGTGAGAGCTTTTAAATTCCTCAAACACCTCAAACGCACTTCCTAGATTTACATGCATTTTCAAAAGTTGGTTTAAATTGGACTCGGCCAATAAAATAAAAAGTTCCGGATCTAACGTCATAATAAATGTACGTTACTGGCCTTTTAAATGTCTCTTAAAGTCTCCAGCGGTTAAAAATAGCTGAAAATTCTATAACGTGTGACGACATCAGCCCGATCTCTAGTGTCTGCAGCGCCTGTGATTTGTCTTTTCATTACTGCACGTTGGAAAGGTCAGGAGTCTTTCGTGCCATTCCCTTGACCAGTACTTGTACGCGCACCAATATATATCAGATTGTGGTGTTGAGTTATTTTCAGAGTTTGTGTTTAACAGAAAAAAGTGTTTTTATTGAAGTACTTATTTTATTTATTACCTTGACATTTCAACTCAACTGAACTGGTTGAACGTTGTAAATATAATCCTCAAAGATTGCAGCTCAAATCTCAAGCAGTCTGTAGTCGAAGCTTAGTTCTTATTTAATTTTGGTGTTAATTGCCAACTGTTACAATCAAAACAAAACACTTATACATGTGGTAATGTTTTTTTATGAGGCCTCACGTCTGCTCAAGTGCTTGTCAGTCACCAAAAAACCATGGCTTTTCATAGTTTGTGATGTTTGGAAGCTCCCTAAATTCCCCATTGAAAATGCATTAGTGCTAACTCATGGAATGGTACCGGGCTAATGGACTCAATAGACAAAATGCTGGAAGAGTCTATTGATTCTGATCATTCGTAGATTGCATTTTTGATTCCTGAACTACGTGGTAACATTCTCTACATCCTTGGCTTGGTCTTAATATCTTTCACAGTGGGCACTATACTAAATGTTATTGCTTTTGTTTCAGGGTTAAATATTTATGTTGTTAATTATATCATTGCATTGAATATGTGTCTCATTTGTCTGTTGTTCCAGTCATTCCACACCAGACAGTTTTCCACAGTCTCCTATACATCTGCCCACAGGTCTCTATTACTGGTTGAACTACTATAACCTTTAAGCTGAGCATTCTCACAAACAAACATCACACACCTGCCCCTCACAGCCCCAGACCTCTCCCTGTCCTGACTTCATCTGCAGGTTCCACCAGGTTCGTGCACTGTCCATTTTTTATTCACCCTCATCCATGCAGGCCAACATTTGGAGTCTACTGTGAAATAGATGGGGCTACAGAGCTGGGACAAAGAACAGAACAGGTGCCACATGCTGTGTGCACTCGTCACAATGTTCACTGGGACTTAAATAGTGCCAGAGGGATTTTAGTGGCATTTTCAAGGTCATTAGAGCTATAGATCTACACAAGGTACTGGGGACATGGCTGTCAAGTACAAACTGCTCTTAAGACAAATGTGCTTGTTTGAAGTTTTGTAACTGGAAAGCCAAATGTGTAACTGTAAAACAGATACTTTGATTAAAAATATATATGTATTTATAATAAAAATAATAAAAGAAGTAAGTTATATCTGTCAAAAAAATTGGTTCTGTATTTTCACATAGTGCATGAAGGTCTGGATCGAACACCAAAAACTTTCTGTTACTGGCCAAATGTCCAATACAATCCATCTTGTACAGCACATTTTATGAATAGCTTCAAAAGTGCATTACATAGCAATATGAAACATTTAGCTCTCAAATTCAGCCAAATGAAATGTTTATAATTCAACCTAATAAAATCAATCAGAACAATAAAAATGAATAAAAGCAAATAAACAATGAGATGTTTTTTGCCCTCCATGGAGAGACATTGGCAAAATAAATGTGAAAAGTATAAAAGAATGTTGGAACAACTCGATACATCTGCACTGCTGGTAAATATATCCATCACACTGCACATATACTTTTCAAATAACACAAAGTTTAATACATTGCATCTTAAAAATATCCATTGGTTTAACTTTAAGCTAACTGAAACTTTACTTAAATTTATGAAACGTGACGAAACATTTCTGTACTCTACAGCGAAGAAAAGGAGCAGAATACACAGAACATGCAAATGATCTGCTCATCTATCTACATGAGAAAACCTTTCAGAAATGCAAACCGTTGTCTTGTAGGTAATTTTTTATTTATTTATTGACCTTTATTTAACCAGAAAAGTCCCACTGAGATTCAGAATCTCTTTTTCAGGGGAGTCCTGTATTGTACATATTTTTAGTGGTAGGGGAAACCAGAGCACCCAGAGGAAACCTATGCAGGCACGGGTAGAACATGCAAACTCTACACAGAAAGGCCTCGGGAATTGAACCCAGGACCTTCTTGCTGTGAAGTGAGAGCGCTAACTGCTGTGCCACAAATGGTAGCTAGATGAGCAGATCATTTGCATGTTCTGTGTGTTGTGCTCCTCTTCTTCGCTGTAGAGTACGGGAAATATTTCGTCGTGTCTCATAATTTTAAGTTAAGTTTCAGTTAGCTTAATGTTAAACCAATGGACATTTTTAAGAAAGAGAGCACATTTTTTCAGTAGTAGCCTTTATATCCAATGAAAATTGCCGGTGCTTTTACATGTGTCTGAATTGATCTTTCTTAAATTGCACTTGTTTAGTGTAAATGAAAAAAATATATTTTTTTTATGATTGTGCTCTGTGTGTTCATCAATTCAATTTCTGTTGTAACGCCCAACATCACAACAGCAGTTGCCTCGGTGACAATGAAACGACCATTGGTCAATAATAGAAAAGCAGTTTAAATAAACAATGTTCAAAGGAATTTAGCAAATGAATAACTGTCCAAGAGTATTCCCTGTCCTTGACCCTCCTTCTCGTTAAGGAAAAACTACAACAAACCCAGTGCAAAAAAGTAGAAACCTCTGGGAGAACCACTTGTCACTTTGGTCTTGGTCACCCTTGAAAAACAGGTGTCAATTTCAGTGTGTGTGTGTGTGTTTTTTTTTTTCTTCTTCTTCTTTTCAAATTTCCAAGAAAATTAAGGGAACAAGATTGTTTTATTGTTGTTGTGGTTGCAAAAGTTGAAGTTATTTATCTTGTTTTTTCTGTATGCATGTTCTATTCCTGCTGTTCTTGATTTGTGTGTTGCAACACTGGAAATACAGGTTATATAATCAACAAGCTGCGCATAAAAGTCGATGTTGACCTCAAAAAGACACCCACTCTACCACACTGGTTTGCTGAAAAAGAACCACACCGATCCATCTATCCCTGATTTGTTTAGCTCCATTGTTATTAGTTTTTGTTGAGGCACACCAGTCTGTGTTGGTGCCTGTGGCTTGCGTCGTGACAACTCCCCCACTGGGGCGTGTTAATGCAGAAGCTCTGACGTGGCAGCCCCACCAAGCATCAACACACCCTAATTACTCCAGAGCGCCTCACGATGGGAAGGGGAAGTTGTGGGTCCAACGCGTGCATCGCTCATGATCATTGTGACAGATGTAATCACTCTGGCTGTGCACTCGCCTCTCACCACAACTCCATAAGCACCTTTCATTACGGAACAGCCAGCCCAGAGAGCCGAGCTTAAGCGGCAGAAGTGCACTGATTAAACAGGAAATGAACTACACGTATCCATCATCATCCTTCTTATTAAGCACACGCCGTCATAGCAGCTGGCCGACACAGGAAGATGTTACTGCTTAAAAAATGCAACGCTTCGGGGATCATTTGTTTGCTGGTAATCACATTAGTCCTGGGCATAACGTTTCAGAGGGACACAAAGATTTGTCACAGGTTTTTATTGGTTACTTTATTTTACTGGTTTTATTAATGTTTCTAGCTGAAGTTCTGGGTGTTGTAGTCTTCTCTAGTGGCATCATTCAACTACAAAACTCAGCTTGATGCTTTATGATGTAATATGTCTGACCTGAAAATGATAAATAAAACATAGAGCTATAGTGTGTGTAGCTGGTTTGACAGTGTAAAAGTGAATCGTCGTCTTGACCTGTCTCTCAAGGCCAACGCAGAGTGCCTGAAGTTCTGTGCTTCACATTACAAGCTGGATGGATATATTACACAATTGTATGCAGAGAGATTCAATTCAATTTGGTTTTCCGATAATCCAATATGACAACAGCAATCTTCTCACACGGATTCATTCTTGGGAAATCAAGACGTAAACGAATGAGCTTCAGTAACATTGATGTGGTCAGCTGAGCAGCAGATGAAGGAGTTGTTGATGAGTTTCAGAACTTTTGGTGTTAATTAAATGAGTAACGTGCACTAAGAGACAAAGAGAGAAACTAACACAGGGATAGATTTACTGGAGAGGCAGCTACTGACCACTTTTCTCCTCCAATAAAATATTTTGTAAACTATACACAAAGAGGAGTGCTACTAGAGCATTAATCCCAACGTTGTCAGTTCAATCCCAGCTCTGACCGTTCAGCCGTTGTCCTTGTGCAAGACACGTCACCCACCTTGCCTCCAGTGTACAGTGATATGTGAATTAAAAAGCAAGACAATGGATTAAAGTAAGCTGATCATATATTTCCAAGTGCGTTTAACATGTGCACAAATAACCCAGTTATGTGCGTTTTTTGTGTGTGTGTTAATGTATACACAGGACTGATTTTAGTCTCCTGGTTATGAGAAACAGGGATATTCTCACTGGAATATTCTGATAGTGTTGCCAGACTCTGAAATGAGCTTTATTGTACAGAGGCCAAAATTATCGTTCTTCACTATAAACTATCGTACACTGTAATACTGTCTATTTGCACCAAAATGTATGCAGAAAAATAACTCTCACAGTCCAAAAACAATATAGTTCCTCATAACACATTATGAGAGAAAGCTTCTCTCATATCACGAGCGTTATAACCGTTATAACTCATCAGAGGACAGAGGAGGGGTCATCGGGGTTGGGTCACTGTGTGGCATGCTCATGCCATGACATCATCACGTTATGATTGCAAGAGTTGTGATTGGATAAATTACCACAGATTTAGAGTCTGCATGTAATCTGCTATAACCACGAAAGTCTGGAAGCACTGACATTCAATCTGATCTGAAAGCAGTTTATGCTCCGCTTCGCACTGAACCCTTTGTGCCAGCATCACAAAATTATCGTACATTTGTTTTTGTTTTTTTTTCAATTATTGATCATATATTGTACAGAGACCAAAATGATCGTACAAATATGATAATTATCGCATAGCTGTATTCTGAAAGTATCCAGAATACTGTGGGATGTAAACACAGTAGTATGGTGCTGTACTGAGCATGTGCAAACTAAAGCTATCAAAATGACTCAAACTTCTACCGTGGCGTTTTGATTAGTATTATTTTGTCATCATAAAACAATTAAGTAGTCTACTGTACAATACAGCCTGTGTCTGTGTTGCTCTCAGACTTTACTGACACTGTGGGACTCTGCTGCATTTTTCTGTGTGATGTCACTTTATAGTCTCTCAAGTCCTTACTTGATTCTATCTTGTCCTTTTGTTGATACATGCTAAAAAGTCATAAGTTGCAGAGTAGTTAGCATGTTCAACTTCTTGCCATTTCTGTGCCATAGTTGCCATAGTTACCACACTTAACATTCAGAAAACTCTCATCCTGCATGTATATAGGGATATGAGTATCCAGGTTTCTCTGACCATATGTAATATGTAATATTATATATATCCAGAATACTGTCATAGCCAGGATACTGCTCATTAACCGGGTTATTCGAGTGTGTGTAAATTGCTATTGGCCACTTATTGTATCTGACCAAAAGACACACCTGTTTCATGCAGACTCCCTTACCCTATACCTCCAATTATCCAGGCCTTGGCCCAGTTCAAGAAACAGCAGTGACTTGCTGTGTCTTTAATATTCTCAAGATAATTAATGCATGGGCTGTATTCTATTCTATCTATTGTTCAGTTTTTTCCAACCTGGCCCAAAGTGGACCGGCAGGACTGGCGACCTTACACTCCAAGGCCACAGATGCTAACGGACAAATGATGCATCCTGATGGTGCTGTTTGTGCTCCTGAATCACCTCATTGGACCCTAAACCTGAGCGTTGCTTCAGCTGTCTCCTGTGCAGTGTCTATAACAAGCACACGGTATATTTTAGGTGTGGAGACGTGTGACAGGGCGCACCACTATTATGTGAGCTGCTCGGGATCTGCTGTCGCTATTTAAAGACTTAAGAGCAGTGTTTGGACTGGGCTTGATGAAATGGGGTGCACAATGTGATGGACCGTCGAGGTAATCATTCTGCTTGAGGAATGGTGATTAGGCTTTGTGTCTTAACACACACAAATAGAGAATACTGATGGGCCCCTGACACACAGACATGTTCTTGACAGCCCATTCTCAATAAGCTGTATTTGTTGTAACAGCTGCCACAAACTCAGGTCAGCACCCAGTGTTTAAAACTTTCAAGCACTTCATTGCCAAGTATTCTCACTAAACTTTCCCTAATTGCATCAGACTGTAAGCTTTGCCTTGACTTTCACCGTCCTTTTCATTTAGTAACATTTTATAATTCAACAATATTTTTTTCCGTAGCGTTGTTCCCTAATTTTAAAACACTTTTTATATACTGGTATGTATGTATTTTGTGTGGGCTTCTTAAAAACAGGCTGTGCGTGTGGCTGCAGTGTTGTGTAGTAAACTTTTGTTTTCTCTGCTCCTCTGTGAGCGCTTCTCCAGGAGGCTCTGCTTTTTACATCAGCACCTGAGCCTCCTGCAGTGGTCTCTACATTCACTTTCTACAATCTGCCAGGAGCACTAACCTGTGTATTACAATACTGTGGGCTATTACTTTACACAGTACATAAGTCTGAAGCAGCACTTTGAGAGAAAACGCGTCAGGTGTGCAGTCATTATCCATCGTCCATAACATAGTGAAATAAAACAGTATATGCAATGTGACTAATAAGTAGGTCTTATGCAATTTCTGTTCCACGCTGACCTCATGCTCATTTGCATATTTGAGTCATTCTGGTGATTTACAGCATAGAGGCAATTAAACTAAAGGATGTCTCGAGGGTGCCCACCTGGGCTGAACCCAAGCAACCCCTTTGATCTCCATAAACGGCTGCATTTACACTGCAGACCTTATCTGAATAGAATTCAATTATTTCTGAATTCAGCATAACCACCAGAAGAGTGGAGAAAAGCAGTAATCACAGCAGGATCTTTGGTGCGCTGAAGTAGTGATGTGGACATGTGTGTCGTTCCACTGCCCCCTTATGGTCAGACAGTGATAAAGTACACTGTGTCAGTCACATCAAAGACTGAGGGTCAGGACTGTCCTTTGGACGGAGCACTGATGTGGACCCACAGGGGCTGCTACACAAAGCTTTGTTCAAAACCATCTGTGAGCTGCACTACTCATGTTAATGGCACGTGTCACATTAAGACGCGCTTCATCCTTGGAAATGTGTTTCCACATGCACCAGTGTAAAGAGCCATTAAACCTTAAATAAACATCTGTTGTAATAAATGCCAATACAACATATGGTCACAGTAAAAAGGAGATGCCTTCATAAATTCACAGCATTTTAATCAAACATGAATGTCACTTGATTAACAAGATAATGTTTTATGCACCTGTTTATGTAATTTTGTCAAGGTCATTACCCACTTAGTAGTTTTCAAGTTTCTAAATTCATTATAAAGTTTGTAAATTCAAAAACAGGTCGTGGAGCTGCTGCACAGAGCTAGAGGCTGTTGGACACTTTAATTCAGAAGACTGACTTCTACATCGTGTGCAGCTGCCTTGTGCATTGGTCTATTGGCTTCAGTTTCCACAGACGTGGTTGGTACTTTAATTGAACACCAACTGTAAGTTTAGGATGATTAAAATGGATGGTAGGGTGCAGAGTAATATATTGCTTGAAAAGTTTCAAGTTGTGTCCATGGCATATTTTATCTCTGAGAGCAGCAGCACTTGTCTCTTCCTATGATTGAATGTTGTGACTAGACTTCCTGATGGGGATGTGTTGGACAAAGGGATATTGTGGTAATAAAAGTAGAGGCTTAGCATTTAAAAACACCAGATAAGCGCGCACATATCAGACACTGTTGCTTATTCGGGAGGAGGGTCGACAGGGCTGAGCGAGCTTTGTTGCAGCTTTGCATACTGAAAATAAAGGTATAGCCTTTGTGCTTTCACGTTTTTCAGCAACTTTTATTTTTTGACATAAGTTACTTCTTCCTCTGTCTTGTTCACTCACTTGTTATTATTTTATTTTGCTTCGATTTTGGTCTAATTTTCTTTGTCCTGTTACATCTAATTTTCCACTTTGAAAGTGTAAGTGTCAGGAGCTTAGTGCCTCCTCCCTCCTGTGTGTGTGTGTGTTTCCTCCTCCCCTCCTGTGGTGTCCTTGTTTGGAGCTTCCTGGGCATGACTGGTTGGCACACCTGGAACCCATCTGCAATCAAGCATACACCCTCTGCAGTACAAAAGCTTGGCTCATTCATCCACACCCTGCCAGATCGTTCAGTCTACTTCCGTGGTGAACTCCTTGGCTTTTTGTATCTCCCGTTAGTTGTCTCTTGTGGATTTTTGCTTACCAAGGACTTTTTTCCCTCCAGCCTGCTCCTGCCTGCTATCCTGGTTCTCACCTGTGCTCCTCGGTCCTTCCCGCTCCTGCCTGCTGTCCTGGTACTCACCTGTGCTCCTCGGTCCAGCCTGCTCCTGCCTGCTATCCCGGTACTCACCTGTGCTCCTCGGTCCAGCCTGCTCCCGCCTGCCGTCCCGGTCCTCACCCGTGCTTCCTGGTCCAGCCTACTCCCCCTCAGCCAACTCTCAATAAATAATTCTGTATTGATCCATATCTCTGGTCTGCTTCATTGGGTCCGCCTGTCGTTACCTCCTAACAGAAAGTTTGACATCCAGAATCTGTTAGTATAAGATAAGCTTCAGGTTTGCACATGCTGTGATGCTGATTTGGCATAGCTCTTTCCTACATAACAAACATTCAAGATGTTATGAAATCAAGAGAAGAGGATATTTGGGTTCATACATTGAACCTGTTCAGGGTCATTTTATTCTACCATTATCATATCCCACAAAGCCATAAGACTATCACTATGGTTTGCACTGTTGCAGTAACATTTTAAACTCAGAATAAAATATGTATGCAACACAGGCCCAGAACAGTATGTGGCATGTGTTATTGTTCTAAATGTTGAATCAACCATCACCTCTCTTACAAAACGCTGACGTGTGTGGCCTGCCGCTTGTGTCAGCAATCTTTGCTTGTGCTGGTGCTGTTTTTGTCAGGCTTTTGGGGTAAATGGTTGACAAAGCAGACCCAGACACGGGGAAAACAGTTACATCCAAAGCAAGGGGGCAAAAACAGACTCTACCTTAGTAAGTAGGAAATTGCTAAACTATAAACTAAAACTGACACATTTATGGTTTTTCATATCAAATGTTGTCTGCACACATACGTCTTTGTTTTTACTTAACCCTTGTTTATGATACTTGCTTTTACTGTCTCTTGTCCTTTTACTAGTCTTGTATATACCATTTATCTTTTCTTTTATTGATGCTGGTGATAATCAGCACATCCCTGACAGTGTCCCATAACTAAGTGATTGATGCCGTATGTTTTCATTACATGGTTCTTTTTAAAGGACAGATGGGTTCTATCATTGCACTGCACGTTGCATTCCTTTGCTATCAAAAAGGGGGGGAAAAGTTCTGTCTTGCATTACCAGAACATCACAACATTATAACAACTCTCGACAAGAAACCCTATATTGCAGATACACATCAAGCTGAGTTCCTGTTATTGATGGTCATTGATTTGTTGAAGACAGACTCTGAAGGAAATGGGATAGATTGGACTCAAATGTCTCCCCTTACTGCCCAAAAACGGGTGGTGATAAGGGAAAGAGATTGAAAAGGCGAGGATGTTGATGAATCTGCTGCTGCTGCTGCTGCAGTGGTGTCTTTTGCAGAACATGGCTATCATCTGCAGCCTTTGAACCACTGCTCCTCAGACACGGGAGCCACAGTAACTCAAATGGACCAGACCAGAGGGGGGCAAACTAAAGCCCGGGGGCCCCATGCAGCTCTTTTGGCATTTTGATCCGGCCCGCAAAGCATTTAATAAAGCATTTTTTGAGTTAAGTGATGCATTTTTCATTTTATAGTTGTCTGAGACCGCAGTTGCTTGTTCATTTAAGATCAGTTTTGAGAATAGCCACCACTAGAATAACACCAAACTATGATGCATTGGCTAAAAAGAGTGACCAACAGCACTGTTCCCACTAAAATAAATAAAGGCAATGATTTCTGCTATTCTGTTGTAGCTTTTTGTGTATTTTAGATAAGTCTTTGTGTAATAGTATGTGTGTAATTTAACAACATCCAAAGTATAAATGGTCCAGCGAGCGTAAAAAATCCAATGTGGCCCTTGAGTCAAAAGGTTTTCCCATACCTGGACCAGACTGAACCCTCAAACTTCCGTCTCACCTGCCTCATGCATTTCTAGTCCTTTGTTTGACAATTTTTGAGGGATATTAAGCTTGAACTTGTCATAACATATGAAATTGTGCTGTGCATTTGATATTTACTTCTCCTGTTCATGGCTGTAATATTATTTGACTGGTTTGTAATCTGCTGAATCCACATGCTCAGAAAACGAAGAAAATGCTAAATTTGTCATGCCATTAATCATTGTTTTACACAAAGGCAAAGCCATTCTGGACATTTACTCTTTTGCACCAGCCTGATTTTGACTTTCCTGGACACTGCGCCCCATTGTGCCTGCAGTCATTTGTCTGGCACTGACACTGTTACTGCCATTTACCCAGTTAGTTAGAGGACTCACTTCGAAACTGAACCAGCCGTCGCACAAGTGAAGTTGTCAGCCAGTAGCTCAGGGAATGTCCAGAGAAGAGCCAAGCAGCACTGCCCAAAAAATCCTGATGATTTCCAGATGAGAGGCCGGACCGACAGTGAGGCCCGAGGACACTCAGACACACAGAGAATAGGATAATGGATGTGCGGAGACAGTGACAGAATGGGTGCAAAGAAGTGACACTAAATTAGAGCTGACGACTGATATTTTGGAATTTTTTTTGGTTTAAAGTTCTACCTTGTTCAAAAAGCCGGGCAAGAATCGAGAAGACTGGTCAGAATGCGCTTGTGTATTTGGCTTCTTGTGCACTTGTTTATGTGCCCAGCAGTGGCCCAGCGCTTCAGCAGAGGTATGTGTGATCTATCCAGTTTAGCTGTTCAGTAATTGTGTTAGTTTGAGTCATTCAACAGCCATTTTTACAAACACAATTACATGATTACAGAGTTGGAGGGTTTACAAGCGTGCTTATTAGAGAGGAAATCTGTTCAGAGGGAAAACTGGGGATAATAGCAGCATCTCATTTTCCTGTGAAAGACTTTTGGTTTGCTGTTACTGGATTCACTCAGTCAGGAAATTCCTTTCTCAGCGCAGCCTCAAAAAGTTGAACTATATTATAAAACAGTATTAGAAATTCAGATTCAGGGCCGTGTCAGCCATTTGTGCTGGTCCTATAGGCCTGGATTAAAGAATAATCAAAGTCAAACTATTTTTAAATCAAACGAGAAATAGTAGCGTTGTTGTTGTGTTTTGGTTTTTTTGTTTTCTTTTTTCTATTTTTTTTTCAGGTGATGAAACTAACAAAAGAGTGACACCATTTTATTTGGCTACTTCTCACTAATGAACACACTTTTTGACAAAAAGTTTAGAAAGTCGGGGTTTAAATGGCTCTAGATTTCCACACTGCAGTTAAGATGTATTTACTTTATGGACCTGGATTGTTTTACTTGTTTGGAGGTGTTCCCAACTTAATATATTTCTTCTTATTTCAAGACAAAAATATTTACCATTGTGGTGTGATTTTTTTTCTTATCTCATGAGCAATTTCATTTTCTTATTTTCAGCTAAATTCTTAGTTCAGGTCCTAAGTAAGGCTAGATAATCAATGTATGCAGTGTTTTATTGAAAAGCTCATCTCTCATCTCATTAATTAGTGAAGTTAGTTAATCAGCTCTGAACAAAATGTAATTATTTGAAATGTATTGGTCCAAAAGTCTCCTGCGTGGCTCACTTGGTAGAGCAGATACCTCTTGTACTTTCATGTCCATTCTCCGTTAGATCCTGACGAGGCTTCAGGTGTAAAGCTCATCCATATCTTAAAATTCTATCAAAACTACAAAGCTCAGACGTGCACCTGAAACGTACTTATTTTTTCCATACGTTTTCCTCAAATAACCCCTCCCAATCTGCCGTATCATTTCCATCGTTATTTTTGAGCGTTAACCATCTGTAACAAACCTGAGACATTGCACATCCTGAATCCTAAATCATGAGCCCCCACACTTCCTGTCTGACACAACTGACAGAGCCGCTCTATGTCGCGCCAAAGTAGCTGCAAATGACAGTCTCCAAAACGCATTTTAAAATAGAGCTCCAAAGAGAGGAGCTCGGGCTGGCAGTTCTATCACGTCTAAAATATACCACTGATGACATCTATGGATCATGCAGTGCAATATGCATATGGATAGACATGTGTTTATATGTTGATATAGTTTTGCAGTCTTGAATCTTGTATTATCTTGACTTGACTCATTCATTCATTCATTTTCATTCATTTTCTACCGCTTATTCCCGTTAGGGGTCGCGGGTGACTGGAGCCTATCCCAGTGACTTTGGGCCTTAGGTGGGGTACACCCTGGACAGTGGCCAACTCGTCGCAGGGCTGACAGAGACACAGAGACAAGGACAGACAACCATTCACTCTCACATTCACTCACTAGGGACAATTTAGAGTTGTCAATTAACCTACACAGTCATGTCTTTGGACGGTGGGAGGAAGCCGGAGAACCCGGAGAGAACCCACGGTAACACGGGGAGGACATGCAGACTCCACCCAGAGAGATCGTGTGATGTTAGGGCAGTGGGCGAGGCTACCGCGCTCAAATTGAGCCGCCGACTGTAGGCTGCCATGTTTGCAATCTGCTGCTGACCACTAGGGGCTGGCTGCGGAAGTAGAATTATTCAATGCAAGTCAATGGGGAGTTAGACGTCTCAAAACCTACTTTAGAGCCTGGCTCAAAATACGGCTTTGGTCTCAAACGTTAGCTTACGGCTCTGTGACAACGCTGAGGGGGGTGAATTTTTTTGAACCAGGCTGGTTTAGCCGCTGTGATTTTTTAAAGTTCTTGTAGAAGGCGGGCTTCTACGCCGGAAATGTCAGGGCTCAGCCATTCACCTACGAGTGGGCGGTAAGCATAGGGCAATGACAGCAGTACGTCAGCAAAGGCCGCCCCAAAGTCGCCCTCTCCCCGCCTCCCCACCGAGGGGGGAGTGGTGGGGGCTAACCCGCGGCCATTTTGAATTCTCCATGACTGAGCCGCATTTTCATGAATGGGGCGGAGCGACGATCGTCTGTCCACTATTTTTTATGTCTATGTGTTAGGGTGGTTCGGAATTCGAAACCACGATGTTGGGGTGGTCTGGGATTCGAACCCCGATCTCCTTATTGAGAGGCAGAAGCTCTAGCCGCTCTGCCACCGTGCACCCACTCTTGACTTGACTCGTATTACGTAAAAACAACTCCCTTGCAAGATATAGTCTATTGTGTAGAAATCACCACTGACCTTGGCATTCCCACATCATTAGTGATTATATAATGTACTAAACACGGCCACAAACATTCCTTGTGCTAATCCCCACCCCATATAAATGTGAAGGGTGGTGTCAGAAAGGGCAGTTTTTTAGCATATGTGTATTTGATGTTGTCACAATATTGAAAAGGCAAGTAAGAAATAATACAATTAAAATGCTACTGGAACAACAATGTCGATTGGTTGAGAGCCTAGATAAAGGACGATTGTGCCAATTTAGATGAAAAATGTATTATGCAAAATTAACTTTTTGAGTGTTTAGCTAAAAACATACGGAATACTTGGAATTGTATTTAGTTTCATTTACGCCAGTTTGATGAATGAATCCTGGTTAGAATGTCCTTTCCCCCTGAAATTCCCAGATGTATGATGTCATAGGTTGAGAGATCTTCAATGTGTTTTTTTTTTATTGAAATGATTTTCTCATGAAATATATTTTTGCTTTACATGGAAGGTTCCACAGCATGATATAAACTCATCTATGTTTTCATTGCCCAGAAAGTACTTTCTTTGCTACTTATCACCATAGAGATTGTATTCTATTGTACAGGAGAATAGATTGTTTCATAACCTCCACCAGCAAACTACATAGTGCAATAAGTACATTCATCATCGCCAGACTCCTTCTGAGCATTTCTGCCTCAAATTACAAACATTAAAACTGCGAGGCTGCATTAGCATGTCGGAGGCAAGATAGCATTTGTTTATCTCACCTGTCTAATTCCGTCTGCAGCCAGTAGATGGAGCCCAAAGTCCATTCTTGGCATGGGAAATTTCAGCGTGACATGAGGTCATTTTGTTTTTTTACATCTACAACACGAGATACCAAAGTAAATCTACTCGAGCGCATGTCTAAAGGCCAATAACAGTAAAATAATGCACACTCTATTTTTCTTGACAATAGGGACATCTGACGTAAACTATCAATACACAAACCACTGGAGAAGAATGTGACTGCATATTGTATTGATGTGTCTACAATCCATGTCTCGCAGTGTGTTTTAACATAAGCAGTCGATTTCATAAATAATGGAATGGACAGTGAAGATAAGGCCAGTCAATATAGGCAGCTCATACATCCATGTGCTGTGTTTTGTGTGGAATGCTCCTCGTATCTTACATAATGAAGACACCTATGTGGCCGGCAGCACTGTTTAGCCCTTTCTAATTAATGGATGTTTGTTGTTCCCTCGTCTCTTTTGAGCTGTTACCCGGAGATTACAAGTTCCCTGGCTGGCGTAATGACAATAGAGAAGAATGCCAGTTCATCCAGAAGCTTAGTGTTTGGAGTGCTCAGGTAGGATAAGACCAGCTTTACTGCAGTGATAGGCAATGCATGAGTGTTACCGAGGACACTTAAAAAAAAAATAATAATAACGTGAGAAAGGCAATTTGGCTGATGTCACCTTGGGTTTGTTTTCTCGCTAACACTGTGCAAAAATCAAACAGCAGTTGTATTCCTCAAACAACAGATGATGCGATTCTAATTGCAACAACATAATATGAGGAAGTGTTTGCCTAATTAGACGAGCAAATAAACAAATGCCAGTTAATGCAAGCTTGTTTCATGTTATGTACCACTGTTCCGCAAACTCAGAATTGTTTGTTGTGTTGCGCACCAGTAATAACTTTTTGTCCTTTTCTTATTTTCTCAGATGTTTTTTGTTTTTTTTGTCTGTTGTTTTACAGCAGTGAATCATGCTTCACCATAAGGAAATAACTGCATGTCCATTTTTCTTTCACCTATCAATATTGTCTGTAATCCTTCCAAACAGTCTAATCTTAGAGAAGCGTAAAGGTACACCAACATTTGAAGGTTTCTCACCTATCTCCATGGAGACAAGCAAGTGATGCCGCCAGGTTAAAGGTCAGATCTGTGGACAGGTAAGCCCACTCGCAGTTAGTATGTTTATCAAGGTATTTTTGAGCAATAAAATGAATAAATGCTATAGATGAACTGTGACATATCCCCTACCAGAAAAGTTACATAGTGCATCTTTATTTTCCCACAACTCAACATTGTTTTGAATCCATGTATTCTTTATATATAAAAATAAACAAACCAAATTAATCACATACATTTGATTTCATTTTACAAAATTCCCTGTGCCCTTTAATCTAAAAAAGCACCAAACCTCCACAAAGCACCTCTCAAATAAATATACTATGCCACCTTTGTCCATTTTTTACATTTTTATGTTGAGCCAAAGCAATCCGTTTCTGACATGTTTCAATATATTACTTCTTACTTCAAGCCAAATTATGTGAAAATGGGTTAAGATTATTTTACTTACCCTGTTGGCAAATTTATGTTCTTTTTTAAAAATAAATTATCGCATGATCAGTGAAACCAGTGAAATATTCTGCATCACAAGCAATAAAATCTCAGTCAAAACGTCTTAAATCCAGATAAAAAATATATATTCAAGTCATTTTAACCGAAGCTAGACACACATTTTATGCTGTGCAGATTATAGTTTTATAAAAAAGTAAATGTTTCCTTTTTTGGAGTGTACAGTGCAGTCAAATAATCCAAGCACATACAAGCCAAATCTCCAAGCATTTTCCATTGTCTTCAAGCCAGATTTTCCAATAGCTTTTCCTTAAAAATCCCTGTGCTGATATATAACATGTTCTAGCTTTATTACCCATCATGACCCACCTGTGTTTGCACTATATTCTACTGCACCAACAATGTAACATGCTTTAACGCCATTGTAGCCCCGCCATAAACCACGCGGCTTGTTGCTCCGTTTGCCTCTGCACCCAGGTGGAACATAAAACAGCCGTAATGTTTATGCTGCTGCCCGTTGTATAAACATGCAACACATCACTGGAGCTGCACTCGTAATGTTGCAAGCTCTGCCATAATTTTCTTCTTAATTGCTTATAATAAATTGTACATGTAAATCAGGGTAGTACTCCCTATAGCTTCCATCCCTCGTGCAGTTTCTTGACTTGACACTGCATAGAGGGTTACATTAAAGGTACACTCTGTAACCTTTCTGTGAGAGAGTATTCAATTCAATTTCGATTCAATTTATTTTTAGTAGTGCCCAGAATTACAACAGTTGCCTCGATGGGCCACAGGTAGAAAGCAGTTCAATTGATTTTAGCAAGTGGATAAATGTCCCAGAGCATCCGCTGTCCTTGACCCTCCTTCTCGGCAAAGAAAAACTACAACAACAAAAAAAATGAAAAACTACAACAAACAAGACATATATGGAGTGGTAAGTGGTATGCTACTTACTTGTCTTCATGGAGATGTTATCGCTTTGTCAGGGATGTTCCGATATCAAACTTTACTTTCTCCTTCCAGGCAAAACGCTGTTGAAAGTTTAATGAGAAAAGTTTTTAAGTGCACCGTTAACGTGAGCTCATCAGGATTGGGTAAAATATTCCTTATTGAGTACACTTTTTGTTTACGCTCTTCTCGCACGTGACCGATCTGACCAATCAGAGCGACAGCTGCTGGAGCGAAACAGAACAAGTCGAAGCTGAAGATTAAAAAGCTGTATTTTCAGAATCAAAATCAAAATCAGAATTACTATTATTCATCACCAAGGGGAAATTATTTTTGGTTACAGATACGCATTTCTCAAAATATGCTCTGAAATTAGATTAGACATGTAAAATAAGAAGCCAAATTAAATATCAGTACTACGATTGAGCAATACATCTGAAAACTGAAGACTGTAAAATAGAAAGTACTTGTTGCATAATTTTCACTGAAAAAACTAAAAAGCACCAAAAAGTAAAGTAGATTATGCATGTTTTTCTTATTCTCCTAAAAGTGCACTCAACATTTTCTTCAAGCATGTGGACTTTTTTTTTTTTTCAACAGTAAAAGGGAATGTCTTGTTTACTTTGGATGCAAATGTCTCCAAGGATATCTTTGCGACTCGTTTCAATTAATTTTCCTTTTTCAAGCAAGATTATGGTTATTTATCACGCAGCTCGTATATACGTTGGAGTTTATTAGCGAAGCTGTGTTTGTTGTGTCATATTTACATAAGCACCAAAGCATGGACCTGGCATTGAAACCTTTGCTCACTTGAGTAGTTTTGCAAATACTTCCTCTTTTTTTCACTTTGCAGTACAATTTTGGCAGCTCTGTACATCCGCCCTGCTGTTGAAGCACTGTTGCCTTTGCTCCAGTATCTACCATGTTGCCCAGGCATCCTTTCGCTGCTACTGCTGGTGATGAGGAGTTAATGAGCAGTGTAAATTTCAATGCTTTTCAGGATGCTCTTTTGTGTGTGTGACAGTAATAGACAGAGGCACATTTTCACCTGAAATTAGCTTCACTTTCAGAAGATGCGCTATGACAACTAGGAAAAACACAAAGGAATTCTCACTGTTATTCTTTGGGGAGGTGAACTTGCGACCTCATTTGAAGTCTTTATGAGCTCGGGCAGGTTGAAGGGGTGGTGATGGCGATGGTGGCAGATTACACAAAATCACCCAGAATTGCAGGGTTTTTATTGAATTTTTTTTTATGGTGTCTGGAGGCAAACCTGGGGCTCAGAATGGCTGGCGCTCAGGCAGAGAATAGAAAAGAGACCACTGAAAGCAAGCAGGAGGACAAATAAGGCTACTTGGCGAAAATGTTACAGTTAAAAGTACAATTGAAATGGCATAAACTGCTTGTTTTGCCCACAACACTGCAAAAAAAGTATTTCCTTGCTTAAAATGACCTGAATTCAGAATATTCACCTTAAAGTACAGGCTTTTTGTTTTGTTTTTTTGGATCAGTTTGCTCTCTCAACATATAGACGTTCATGTGGAAACAACAAACTTTCCAATCTGCAAATATGTTTATTATTTGATATAATCCACATCCATCAATATATAACATTGTAACTTCAAAGGCTGTTTTCTTAAAATACATTTTTCTTGCTTAGAGACATAAAGATCATCACTTAAAGTAGAACCTACACACCACACTTTACAATCTTGTACTTAACCTGATTTTGACAGAATACACATATTTGTTGATATCTAATTCTAAGCCTGATTTATTAAAATTTATTAAAGCCTAAAAATCTGGCAAAATTTGAATTTTTAGTCCAATTTCCTGTCCTGACTAGTTTACTCAAAAACGAAATAAGAAATCCAATATCTGTATTTTTGGTCTCGTCCCTCTCTGAGCTCGGGTCCTCCACCAGAGGCCAGGGAGCTTGAGGGTTCAGCGCAGTATCTTAGCTGTTCCTAGCACTGCACTTTTCTGTCCATAAATCTATCTAAATCTGTCCCTTTTTTTTTAGATTTAATTGTTCCAAAAATGTACAATTTTGGCCATTTTACATAAAATGCCAAAGTTCTCTATGAAAACATTACATGAAGAATTATGCATTATTTTCTTACATTTATGTGGTTAAACTGGTATCTGATTGGTAAATTTAAGATTTGTTCCAATTTACCTGCAGTGTCTCGCCTTAAGTTCAGGAGTTTTGACCAGGTAAAATTGTATTGCATATGAGACGTACAATATTTCACTGGTTTCAAGAAATTTCTTACCTTTGAAGATAATTTATCTTGAAATAAGAAAATCAAATTGCCCATGAGGTAAGTAAACATTCCTACATTGGCAAATAAATTGTCTTGCAATAAGATGAAATATCTGGAATTAAGTCAGAAATAACTTTAAACAACAGGTCCGTCAAATAAATACACCTCGACTTGCTAAAATTATTAAAATTAAGATGATTATCCTGGATTCAAGGCGTATCTTTTTTGCAGTGTAATCTAAAGTCAGCCATTGCTTGTCACCAATCTGGGCCCACAGTAAAGAAATAATCTTAGTCCAACAATTCCCTCTATTATTCTCTAATTCTTGAGGTCATAATTAAAGCAAAGTTTAGTAATAGCAAGTTATTAGACAAACTAGCCCAGTTTCCTAATGGTGTCTGGACTGGAGCTAAAGCTGCGGCTCAGACTGGCTGGCGTAGCGGGCACCCAAGCGGAGAGCAGGTAGTGAAAGAGGCCAGTGCATTTTGGTCAGGGTTGGCTACACAAATGTCATAAAGCTAAATGTATCAAGCCCGGGAGGAGGCGAGGGTTTGGTCATTACTTGAGAGTCGGCCAGTGTATGGTCAAGTGACTGTATCCAAACTCAGCTGTTTACATAGCACAGCTCATTAAGATCTGTGTGTGTGATCTGCTGGCGAACTGTCCCAGCCAAGGGCGAGCGTTGTGAACAAAGCAGTGGAAAAACAGTGTATATTTTAGTGGAGAATTTGGAGGAAAGGGAGTTTTATTTATCTTTGTTATGCCTTGAATCTCCTGTCGGCTCTAATCAGCTGTGTTTCTCACCTTAGACTCCCAAGGACTGCCACCAAATTAGTCTGGAAATCTAAATGTGCAGAACTTCACAGCATGTTAATGCTGCTGCAGAGAGAGGGTTTTTTTCATCTTTTTGACCTCTCAGATATCTTAATGTCATTTTTTCAGCAAAGTAGAACTTTCTGCAGGGGTAAGAACGAGGACATTATGCATTATGCTGGGGCCAAGCCACTCTGTCAGTGGTTAGAACCTTTTAAGTCACTCCTACATCTTGTCATAGTTAGTAATGAGATGTGCATATTCATTTGCATATTTATTATAATTAACATGTTTAAAACATTAACAGGTAGTACTTCAGTCATTCATGGGTTTATGAACGTGAAACTAAATTGTAAAAAGGCTAAAAATCTGCTCTTTTCTGAAGTGCCTCTCTGGATCAAGGCCCACCAGAAATGTGACCCTCGAAAGTAAACATTCCTAAAAAAAGATGCCTGAAGTTACTATAAAGAAACGGTTTTGTGAATCTGTAGCTTGTGGCTCAGTGGCTGGCTTGCTTGTCTTATATCAAGAAGATTTTCAAATTTCCTCAATCAATAAATGAACAGAGGACACACAGAATGTGAGAGCAGGAGCTTCAGACATAAGTGAGCAATTGAACCAGGAGAAGGTGTCTGTTTGGTAAGATAATTTGTCAGATATAAAGTTAGACTTGACATTATTATAAATACACTAATGAATTAATGGTCAACACAAGTTTATAACTAAAACAACAGATTGAAGATAGTTTGTAGCCTGTCCATGGGTTTCAGAATGATAAAAAGTTTGCCATAGCAATTAACAATTTAAAACTAAATCCACAAACTGAAACTCATAAATAAGGTGTTTTTATTTCTAACAGATAACAAATAGGTTTGTAAAATGTAAGATCCCTACCATCTACCAGTTCCAACATATACGTTGTGGGTATGAATATGTTGTAGTGTAGTGTGTTTTTTGTCTATCTCTGTTCAGTTTAGATGTTTTAATTCAGCCCCCTCTCATAATGCTTGATACCCCGGCTTTACGTCATGGTTTTGAATTAAAATAGAGCCACTAAACTGGATTTACTGAACACATTTCCTCATTTTACCCATTCTATATTAAATTATTTGGTTCATTTGAAACTTGTATTCACTTCTCTGAATAGATTATGTAAATCTGAAGTTTCGAAAATAATCAACATTTTCCTTCACCACATAATAAACTTCAAAATACAAATTATTGTAAAATTACATTTGCATAACTTGTGCAATGTGTGTAAAATTGTCAACGCGCTCTGTTCGCAGCCCGCAATACCAATGTGTGTCCGTGTGGAATTGCCTGCGGGATTGCCCCAGTAAATATGGATGCTGTGAGATTGTATCATTAAAATGAGGTGACAGCATGGCCTCAGTGCGGTCCAGAGCGACGCCTTTCAATCCACATGTATCATAGGAACTCATGTCCTGCTCTGCCGCTCAATCAGCCTCAAGTCTGACCAGCTTAAGTCTGCCTCTGCCTCCACAGCCCACATCCCACACGTGTACACCGTTGTAAAGCATCTGAGGTCAAACTGCAATTGCCCCGCACACAGCCGAAACCACATTCAATCCAAGCTAAAGAATATTTGAGCAGTAATCTATCTGTGTTGACTCGACCCCGGCCCACCCACATGACGGTCTCGTATTAATGTATGTGTGGCCCTTTAATTCAATTTCCTGTTCCTGTGTGTCCAGCTCTGTATCCCTCGGCATACAGGATAAAGAGGGGGACATATTCGCTGCTCAACCCGACATTCCAGCGCTCTCAGAAGGACGTAGATCTACTGTTTGAGGTCAGATTTTTCTCATTCAAACATTGAACAGCAAGCAATGCATATTCTCTGCCTAAGTTTTCTCTTGTCTGTCACATCCAATAAAGCAGGGGTGTCCAAACTGTGGCCTGAGGGGCAAATGTGGGAGCAATAATTGTTGTTGGCCCTCAGGCTTTCAGGCAATTTGGCCCACATTATCCTCAGGAGGAGTGTTTTACTTAAAAATGTAAATTAATAGCATTTTGGTGTGAGTTAGACATGATATTAAAGTTCAAACCCTGTGTTAAGATGTGGTGGCCATTAAACCACAGGTAAATGCAAGTTTTTTTTTAAATAAATCGCAGTATTGACCAACACCATTGTTTATGTTTTAATATGCAGCCCTCGATTAAAAAAACAACATTTGAACAGTCATTCAGATAAAAGGTCCTCTCTCTTCTCTCTGTTATCTTGCTTTTTCAGTTGTGTGAAGCAATTCTTTGGACATAAAATGTGTTGAAAATCGGATTCATGATTTATGAGTTAATATAATTGGACAAACAATAGCACAGATTCTGATATTTTCAAAGAAGAGACACAAAAATAACTAAAGTGTATCTGAAAGTAAATGAAAAGGTTTCAATCATTAAATATTGCCAACATAAAGTTTTTTGTCACTTGTACATTTCCTCACAGTAGAAAGAGGAACCAAAACTTTCACTCAAGTAAGAGTACTGTTGCTAAATATTTCTCAGGTGAGAGTAAAAGAATGGTGTCTGAAAACCAACAGTGGATACATTTTACTTTCACTTCATTACATTTGACAGCAGGTATCTGCACTTTCTACTGCACTACATTTTTAATTGCATTGAAAAGTTAAAAGTACTTTTCATATGGTTTGAGGATTTTTTAGCGTGTCCATGCTACATTCTGACTAAAGGTTTTGAGTTCAAGCCCGAGTTTTGATTAAACGAACACAAAATTAACTTGAAAGTTAAGAAATGTAATTGAATTACCTTTGTTGCATCCCAGTTCTTTTTCAAAATCACCACATTTAACATTTTAACAGTTCACAAAGTCTGTGTGAAATACTTTTACTCTTGTATATTTTTAGACTGGTACTTCACCACAGCTGAAAACTAAACTAAGTACAACTTCTTCAAAAAGTGTAATGAGTACTACCTACATCTGATAAAGTAGTACTTCTCTTGTCCTCGTCTGTCTGTCTCTCTTCTTACGCTCATGGTTATATAATGTTTTAGCTTCAATGTAACAGTTACCATTCCTTGCCTTTCCAGGTCCTGTTGGCTGGGACACAGATTGACAGTGGAGGGCACCGGTTGCTGGTCCCTGATGAGGAGCTGGCGTCCCTCAGACAGGTGAGGAAGCTGGAGGTGATCTGTGAGGATGTTCTGCCTAAGACTCTGTCAGAGGTGAGGCGTCTGGTGGACCAGCTCTCCCACCAGAGAGCCCCCCTGCGCTGGGACGACTACCAGAGGACTGTGCTGACGCTGGTCTACATCAGTCAGACTGTGGCTCGCCTGGACTCGGAGCTCTCCCAACAGGCCTGGGGCGACATGCTCATCCAGTTGTTCAATGCTCTCCACAAGGACCTCACCATCAACTGAAAAAGAGAAGCCATTTATTTACCTGATATTATAATCACAATACAAGTGTTTGTCGAAACTGAGAAATCTCAAAACATTTTTAAACCGTTGTGTTTGCGTCATTTTTACCCTGTCTACTTTATTTTTTATTTCGTCATTATGAAACTTTCATGGATAGTCCCAAACATCATTTCAACGCACAATGTATGCAAAAGTTTAAAATGAAAATGAGTATGATATTCCTGATATGAAAAAGTATATTCCTCTTTGACCAAATGTGCTTAGCTCAAATAAAGAGAGCACGAGGGCTATAATGGACCGCATATGACAGTTTGACTACACATTTAACTAAAACATAGCGAACAAGGTTATATTGAAGGATTAACAAAAATGTTACCTATTTTTCACTAGTTAGACAATTTTGGTGACGTTTAAAATGTATACCTCCTGGTTGGACATGAGCAGCAAATAAAATTCCAATACTGTTACATAGAAACCACACAATAAACAAGAGCCAAAAACCATTTACATTTCAAAATAATTATCGTTTGACAAATCATAACACCTAATAACACCTTTACTTTGTTAAAGGATTGTTTAAACTGTCAAAAGAATGTGTCTGATGCTCGTAAACTGCCCTGGCATTTTAAATGTTGCTTATTAATGACATATTATTTTTATTATTTTATTTTATTTTTTATTTTTTTTGGTCGGGACAGTGCATGTTAATGAACATACATGATATACATGCTGTAAACACACCAGATTGTAGCCTTGGGCTAATTTCCATCTGTTGTCCCGCATTCACTCTCATTCATTCACACACAGACAGACAAGGACAAACAACCATTCACTCTCACATTCATCCACTACGGGCAATTTAGAGTTGTCAGTTAACCTACACAGTCATGTCTTTGGACGGTGGGAGGAAGCCGGAGAACCCGGAGAGAACCCACGGTAACACGGGGAGGACATGCAGACTCCACCCAGAGAGATCGTGTGATGTTGGTCTGGTCCGGAATTCGAACCCACGATCTCCTTATTGGGAGGCAGAAGCTCTAACCGCTCTGCCACCGTGCACATAGACAAAGGGAACTCAACTCTACTTCCTGTTAACTTTTCTTCTTCTTTTTTTTCTTCACAAACTGCCATTTGACTGATGTAATACAATGATAAATGGTCATCACAAGTTCTTCCCCACTAAACAAAGTTATAATTAGAAAGCCTGTCATATGCACTTTAACTTTGCATGGATATCCAAGCCTTTCTTAGTTTGACAGTGTCACAGCTGATTAGCATAAATACAGTTGCAGCATGATTAAAATATCATAAATTATAAATAATTAATATCTCATACGTGAACGTATAATATGCATGATGACTTGTCACCTTTAATATGAACTAGTTAATGAAGATTTACACTCTGGAGTAATCCTTAGGCTAAATCATCTCCAAACTATGGCCCGAGGGCCAAATCCAGCCAATTTTTCTTGGCCCTTAGGCTTTCTGATGAATTGGCTCACATTGTCCTGAGAAGTGTTTTTTACAGCAATTTTTCCACAATTATAACCTAAATAACTAATATTTTGGTGCAAGACAGACCTGATATTAATTCACCGAGACTGAATTTAGGTGTGGCAGCACTTAAAACATCAGACAAATGCAACTTTTTGGACATTTCACGGTTGATTTGTGGCACTTTGTTTGGGCTATATTTCAATATGCGACCCTCAATGGAATATGTTTGGACACTCCTACACTAAATAGTATTGAGTATTATTTATATTACACTTTGGTTGGGATTGAACAGCACTACTCAAACAATACAGTTTGAATTATGTGCAACCTCTTCGTTCAAGAAAATCAGCATCCTCTTTTCTGTGCCATATGTTTGATTTCAGTAAATTACCTTCAGTGGTGTTAGATGTTCTGCTCATTTGTAGAGCTTTGTACTAAAGACTGTGTGTACATCAATACTGCTGATTGCTCATTTAGACAAACTCGAACGTTCTTGAAAGATTGCCACTTTTTCCTCGGTCGTTTGGGAAAGAGCTCTTTGTATAATGAGAGTAAAGTCATTTTGGAGAAGATGTAAAGTATATATCTGTGTTGTTTGTGTTCTCTTATCTCAATAGTTGTTACATTTGCTTACATTTATCTTCCAAATCACTATATACTTTGAGTCTATCTTTCTGTTCCCACCAGCCGAATCACTATATGTGATTGTCGTCTATAATCTGATGTATTTGTGTAAATCTTTGAGTTTCTTCCTCCGCATGCCCAGCCTCTAGCTCTGACAGCAGACAGGACATGCTGACGAGTGTGGAGGAAAGCCCACCATGACAGCCGTCGCTTTGGGCAAGACTTTAGTAGCAATAATAATGAGATTGTGGTGTCCTTCAAGATTAAAAGAAGCTCTTTCAACAATGGACATTTTAAAGCAATGCCTTTCAATATTAACCAATCTATGAATAATACATTCAATTCAATACATTTTTGTTGTTGTTTTTTGTGTGTCATTTTAGAATAGAACAGGGGTGTGGGGGTAGGTGTAGGACAACACAGGATTACTTAAACATCCACGAATCATGAAGACCGATGATGAGGAAACACCGTTGATTTTGAATAGTATTTCCTCTTTAAAGATGTAGAAAACCTCTAAATGATTTACTCATTTTTATTGCATACATTTATTTTGAGAATTGAATACTCACAGTTTTGTGCCATGAAGATATTTTGTATTATTACGCCGCATGAGCATTGAACAATCTGCAGTTTTCTGAGGGCCACACATAAATCTGCCTATAGTGCCAGGATTGGTCTCTAGGCTGCACTTGGAGCATGTTTGTGTTTGTGCTATTAGTATGTATTGCTGCTTTTATAGGCAACACATTGCACGGAAGCAATCAAAGTCAATGACACCAGATGTTGCGCATGTTACTCAGCGCTTCCTCTGCTCGCTGACTTAACGCAATAGGTTTCAACAATTGACTGATCAAAAATATAATAGCCTCCTCCCAGTCTCACTCATGGGATGTCTCTCTGCAGTCGCTCAGTTTTAATTGCTCAAAGTTTGCCTGCCTCAGTATCAGTTGTTTATTCTTATCCTCAGCTCACTTGGTGTGACTGTGGCACTTAAGAAAAATGAGCCTTTTACCTGGGTTATTGACTTTCAGAGCACAACGCAACGTTGCATGATATTTTATTCATTCCGCGTTTTCAGCAAAGTGCATTGGCAGACGAGCGCTGTGGTGTTGGTAGAGCATCACCAAGTGGAGAAAGGAAGTACTGCAAGCTCCATGACGAGATGTGGAAGCAACACACGGGCAAAAATGTTCTGTAGCATGCAACAATGACATCTATATTAAATTATGTCAAGCCAGTTTATTACATTCAAAGATTTCAGATCCTGTTCATCTGTGATACTTTGGATTTTTGCCCATACAAAATATATAATACTTTGCAGAGATTTTTAAATTTATTTTAAGGCAACGGCGCTATATTGTGATCACTCTGAAACCCATGGACAGCCCTGTTCTTTATCTACTGTCCATTTCACAGAAGCAACATTAAAGGCACAGAATGTAGCTGTCTGGAGGTGAAAAAGCACCATTTCACGACATTCTTCATGGAGACTGTGGAATATTAAAGGATTTGGTTTGTGGAGATGCAGCCTGCTCACAGTAAGTACAAAAGATTTTAAACATTTTTAGTCCCAAACAACGGTTAAAACACTTAAAACAGGTTTTTATTTTAAGTATATTTTTGGCTTCAAGGTTTAGAAAGAACAGTTACCTTTAAAAAAAAAGTGTAGATTATAAATGTACAGATGATAAATTCTTAAAAGCGAACTGCATTACCCACTACTGCAGTGTTTTTCAACCTTTTTTGAGCCGTGGCACACTTTGTTAGGTTGGAAAAAATACCATGGCACACCACCAACTAAAACATTACCAAACTGGACCTATAGTCAGAAAAAATGGCATGTAATGGCAAATAATGTCTGTCTTGTTCTTTAAATTTGGCAATGGGCACATTTTGCTTCCTTATTTGATGCAGAAGTATGTTCAGGACACTCTAAAAGGTAAATTATTAAATTAAATCCATGAGTGAATTCAATAGGACATTTTTTCAAGGCATTATTTCAATAACTCAAGGCACACTAGTGTTCCCCGGTACACTGGTTGAAAATCCAAACTATTCAAAGAAACATATCTTGTCTTGTTTAGTTTGTTTATACTTTTTGGGTCCTGACCTCGTAGAGAGACCTAGACCTCGTTTAATTCTACTGAGACCATGTGTAGTTTTTGGGTTAGTCCTGGTTCAGACCTGGTTGGTTTGTATCTACTTGTTTAATTCTTCAGTCCAGCCAGGTCAAGTAAAAGGAAAAGTAAGTTGAATTGCCCTACTGTACGGTTTTACTTCACAGTACGTTGCGGTCAAGAATTGCTCCGGTCACTAGATGGCAGCATTTCCCCAAAATATTTACCCTTTTCCGGGGGTCACCTTAAAAGTTTTGTCATAACAGCAAATCCCCAGCAGCAGTTACGTACAAGCTCATTGCAATGCGTGTTAAATGCTGACAGACGCAGTGGAATCCAGTGAGCCGTAGAAAAGGCAAAGTGGCGTTTCAAATGTGAGTGGGAATGGGGAGTGTTTGTCTTTGAGGAAGCTTAATTAGACCGATGTCCTGTCAGAATCGAAGAATGTGTCTTTACTAGTAAAAATATGTGATGAAAGGCCTGCTGCTTCCCCTCAAGCTCAGCAGCTGCATGAGTTTTCTGCACAGCTGTCAGACATATTTCCTTGCTTCAAATCTCTGTGTGTGCACCAACCCGGGGCCAATGAGGCGTGTAGTGCAGTGTCACAATTCAATAACGCCACAATGTATGGCTTAATAACAAAGACAATCGTGAAATCTCAAAAGATGCAGTGGATGTCCCTCGTCTGCCACTCAGAAGTAACTAGCTGTTTTCCCTCAAGATGAACGCAGTCTCTTTGTTAAAATACTGTAGCGTGTCTAGTCTATCTGACTTTGAAGTTTGGAAAGAAATATGAGAGACTTATTTTTAATAAACAGGAAAATTACTTCAAAAGAAAAAAAAAATCATCACTTCAAACCATTTTAGTCATGACTTGCAGATAATGCTGTAGAAATGGTCATTAACATTTGGCTTTGTTCAATGGAAACAGCATTAACAGAGTTACTGAGAACTTGACACTCATAGGTTTAAGATAAGATTATGACTGATAAAACTGATTGTATCATTGAAACGATATAAAAACATAATTAGAATCATAGTTGTATAGCTTTCTAATTTTAATTCACCAATACAGCTAAATTTACTGGTGACAAGGAGGAAAGTAAACAATAGATATAAAATATCATTCAAAATTTTCAGCATTCCTGAAATAACACTGAACGTTTATCAAATGGAAACAAAAAACCTTGGCTTTGAATTTGGAAATTGAGAAATTTGCTGGATATTGGGACAAATGAGACATATGCCAGACTGACTTTCTACAAACTACTCTTTCTACTTTCTACTCTCTGTGTCTTCTGTTTTTGTTTCTCTTCTGAAACATATAAAAGAATACAAAATATTTTCAGCATTCCCAGAAGACGCGCTGGCTGGGAATGAGAGCGTTTCCGATAGGCAGATGAAGGAATGTTGGCAGGACAGAGTCACACCCTGTCATGTGCGGACCACAAAACCCTTATCAGGGATTGTTCTGAAGAGGCGCAGCGTTCACATGGGACCTGCATCTGCGCCGGTCGTCACATGAGTCAGATGGACCACAGGTGAGAGCTGTTATCTATGACACACACAATTTCCTTTTCAGAGACAAAATACAAAACAGATGAGAGGAATTAAGATTGATGTAAAGACTTCACAGTATTTTGTCAGTAAGCTGTTGTGAAAAGTAACAAAGTATAAAAGTACAATGTTTAGGTATCTGTACTTTATTTGAGTACATTTTACATTGGATACTTTTTACTTTAACTTCACTACATCTGAGAGCAGGTATCTGTACTTTAAAACTCTTTTCTGTGAACCACTGGGGAGCCCTTGAGAAACTTTCTGATCCCGACCCCCTGGTTGCATTAACCCTTACGTTACAAAGGCACTTGCATAAACTGTGCATTCATATGAGAGTGTTCAACTGCGTTTCTTCCCATTTAGATTATCTATGGAGATAGATATGTTTATGCCATATACATTTCAGACAAATGTAACATCTTCATGGAGACACGCCTTCCTTCAATAAAGTTACATAGTGCAGTGGTTCCCAAACTTTTCGGGCCGGGACCCCCAAAAATAACGATGTAGCTAACTCGGGACACCCAACGCGAAATGAAAAAACAGTGGTAATCATTTCAAGTATTAAAGCATGTTATATCAGGTTTAATGTTGTTTATTACAATATTTTAGTGTCTTTTTGAACCTTATTTAATGAAAATATACTGTTTTTAATTTAAAAATCTATCACATTTATCAAAACTATATCATAAATCATCTCGCAAACCCCAGCTCATCCCTCACGACCCCCGGGGGGTCCCGATCCCCACTTTGGGAACCACTGACATCGTGCACCTTTATCTATTGTTTTTAATGAGATAACAAAATGGCTGGGGTGTTTACAAGTATTCCCTCTCATTTTTCATAACAATGTTCTCAACCCATTTAGATGTTTGGTATTATTGTGGCTCACAGCTGTTTTGTCACAGAATCTGGGTTTGTTTGTGTGTGGGAACTCAGACTGTGGCCAGCTCTGCAGATGCAGACAGCGTGTTATGTGTTTGGTCAAACTGTGTGTGAAGAAATGTATGGGCCCTCAGGGGCATCAACAAACTGTTGTTTTTTCACTCCCATTTCTCTATATCTGTGTGTAACATTTGTGTGTTCTGTTGAAGGATGTACTCAGATGTCCTCTGTCTGCTTCTTACACAACGTGTTCAGAGGTTTCATGCATTCATAGCGAATAAGATGTACAGAAAAAATGAGGTTGTTTGTGAGAAAGAAAAGCAGGTGCTTCGCTGGTGGAGCAGTGGTTTGACACACTTAACAGTCCTATCAAATAAAGCCTTTGGGCCAGAACAAAATCTTTAAAAACATTTTAAAAAGAGAAAGAAAAAAGAATCACAATACTGAAATAAGTTGCAATTGATTTAATTTTCATTATTTTTAGACAAAAAGAATTGCCAAATGATACATCTTAGTGTACTGTAAGTTGTACACATTTTTTTAATTAATAAAAATCTAATTTGCCCCAGTATCCTGCACGCATATTGAAAATAGATGCACTGTGTGGTGTTTGCATAATAATTTTTATTTTCATTTAGTGATGCAAAAGATTCACCAAAAACATGCAACTGGTCCTGTTTTGTTTATTTTACAGTAAAAATAGTGCCTGTAATCAAGACTCCGCACATTCCCAGGTCTTAATCAAGCCTCAGTTTAGACTTATTCTTCAATATCTGACCATAGCTGTATCATCACATCAAAATCAAGCTTGTCGAGGATTTGAACTGTAAACACTCCATAAATTATACCCAAACCATACTGCCAAATTGTGTTCGACTGCTGCGGCAAAAATGTTTTACTGCAGAATAGAAGCTGTAGTTGGTTTATGATGTATAATTAGCTTGAGTGTGCAGAGCTTGTGGATACTGTTTTCCTAAAATGGCATTTTACAATGTGCTATGTTTCCCAGCCTCGTTGTCTGGCCCAACTCTGACCAGGAAATCCTCGTCTGGAAGCAATGTCACTGCATAGGCTCAACAGACACCTGACTTCAGACCACACAGCATTACATGAACATCTCTGTAGTAGAGGACTGCACAGAATACTTAAATGGATTCATGTAGTTTGCAGTTTGGTATGTTGATTTAGCAAACATATTCGCAATGCTTTTCCTTCCACTAAAATGACATTTATAATGAACCTGCAACATATTTGCAATGCTTTTCTGTCCACTAAAATTACATTTATAATAATTATGAATGAACCTTAAGTAATAAACATATCCCTACTGAAGTCTAAGTGACATAATGTGTTTAATGATGAAGTGAAAAGTGACCAGACCGATGCAAAGACAGAGACGTCTGCCCTGCAGCTCCAGGGACAGTCAGGCTTCATGTTAATGCTGAGCTGTTCAATCTGTGCTCTGAGTAAGATTAGCTTCTGCCTGAGAGCACTGCAGATCATTCACTCAGCTAATTGGCACCATTCATCTACATGATTAGTGGGTTCAACTCATTAACCTGTTTGTCCCTGCAGTGGGTCTTTGCTACACACTTCTGTCTTTATAGTTTATGTCAAAGAATTTCAAAAACCCAACATTTAGTTTTACAAGTATTTCTGCAAATGTTTTAGAAAATCACATTTATTTAGTCTTTTTTATATATATCTTTTTTTTTTTTTTTTTTCAAACCTTGCAACAACGTACATTCAGGTCCAAGGTCCATATATGACTTTCTATATGTTATTTTTAGCCTCATAATCCAGGCAAAACCCTTCTGCTTTGGAAAAACTGTGATCCCCTTGTATGAGCCACAGGCAGATTCTCCTCTGTGCCGCTAATCTTCTTCCATTTGGACTGTTCTGCCAGGTTTAAGAGGAAGCTCTGCTCTGTATGCGATTCACATCAGTGCTGATAAGAAAGTTTGATTTCCCAAGGTTATATAAAACTGCATTATCTGTTTCCCAGAGAAGCACTTAAGACCAAACAAACAGGGGAGGAAGAATAAGGCTCAGATGTGTACTAATATAAAAGTACTGAAGTTCTAAAATGCACGTTTATTTGAAACTAGTCCTACAGCTATCACAGCTTCCCAGTTTACCTACAAAATGTATAGATCATATTCTGTGAAATAAAATATCTTATACGAGACAAAATGGTTTCTTTTTAAAGACAATATTCGGAGATGTGATTACCTTGTTTCGACTGAGAGCAGAACTGTCACTGTCCTTTGTGTCGTATCAGCTGATTACTACCTGACACAATTTAACGTTGTGGGATTTAAAATAGTTTATTGTCTGGTCTGTTGTTACTTTTACCAATACTGCATACTAAATACCATTAATGTTAAAATAATATTCATCCAGATGAGTAACTTGTTCTCCAACCCAGTCTTTACTGTGACTCTGAGTTTATCAAATGGTTGCATGCTGATGACAGAATGCTTTCAGGTGCTGATTTATTTTGTGATTAGTGGTGTTAACCTTTGACCTCAGGAAGCAAATAAAACACCCTGATGTTTGCACAAGGCCTAGTTTGAGTAATGGCTGACACAGAGCCTCTGCCTCTCCACAGTGATGAATAGAGGACTGTTTCTTCAGATTTATGTCTCTATGTTGAGCAGTATCAAGAAAAAGGCCAAGAGAACAGGCAGGTTGTTACTGTCATTTACTGAAGTATTTCTGTTGTTACATCATAAAAACCTGCAACGACGTCAAACATCCTTTAAAGGACACATATTATGCTACACTGACTTTTTTGATCTTTTAACCTTGTTCTAACAATGTTTCATTATCAGAAACATACCTGCAATTGCATTTAGCTTCATTCATGCTATTTTGAAGAACATTGGTTTGAAAATCATCTCTGAACATCAAAAACACTCTCTGCTGAACTGCCTCGATCAATAATGTTTTTTTTTTCTTTTCTTTTTTCAATTTTAGACTCACTTATCCGAGAATCTTCTGCTGTTTTAAGTCTTTAAATCATCACTAGACTCGTTTGTTCCGTTCCGTTGCATAAGTACCAGGCGCCATCTACTGGCTGCATGCACTCAGTAAGTGTCAGGGCAGACAGCAGAAAAACATGTTCATATAGTGCATAATAAACTTTTTTTTTGTTTCAAAATATGAGATGACAATTTTAAGATACTCAAGAACATGTTTAAAGGCTAATAACAATATGAAAAAAGCATAAAAATTTTTCTTTAAAATCACATTTGTATCTAATGTTTAGAATACATTTTAAGAACCAAGTCTTATGTGGATCATGTTTCACCTGTTGATGGATTAACTGCTGTTAACACACATTTGGTCGCTGGATGAAAAGAATGTACGGATTGTGGTGCAAAGCAACTTAATTCAGCTGATCTAAAATTATAGAACTACTTTGAGCAGTATTTTTCATCCGTACCTTATACCAAGTACACATTTGGAAGCAGTATTTTTAATTGAGTACATTTTATTTAACTGTACTTTTATCTGAGTTCTAATTTTTTGTACTCTTCTAATAATCACTTACGTTCCACTCCTTCATAAGACCTACAGAGATGTTACAGGTGATGGGGTTGTAATGGTGTCTTGATGTTGGTGGCTGAAGGACAAGGCTGGTTTTGGTGAGAGGAGGGACTTGGTCACTGGGGTCTGTCTCTGCAGCAGAGTCTAGGTTCTTGGAGACTGGTTTTCTGTGATCACAGATCCACAAGGAGGTCCTGCTGGCACCTCCCAACACATGGCAACTGACATCATGCATCTGTGTCTAAAGCCAGGCTCGAGTAAAGAGATATGACTTCACCTTTGACCTCAGGATGAAATTCAGTCATTCGTCATGCATCGTCAGGTCGGGGCTGCGGCTCCTGCACATCTGTTCATAATGCAACTAGTGTTTGACCAAATACTGGTGGTGGGTTTCAAACAATACTCAACCTGATGGTCCTACAGCCCTGACCTGATGTAAAGAGAAGCTAGAGGAAGCATGGATGTTGTTGTGGCAATTAATGCACCATATTGTGACTACTGAAAAAGACAAACCTTGTTAATGAAAATCATGTAAAAACAGGGCCAGTAATGTCCTGGTTAAAGGGGTAAAACGGACATAATGCTAGTTTGACATCCCATAAGGGAATCCTTTAAATTCTTTAAATACTCCTCTAAATGCAGTATTGTGGGAAAAATATGACCATGAGTGTGCTTCCACCAAACCAAGGGTAAAAAAACAAGCTTGTTCTTCAGTAAGTGCTTTACTTTGTTGATGTGAGTATCCTCATTGATCTTCACACTTTAAACATTGCCAGGACAGTCCCATTTAGCTGTCTGACGGAGTTTAAAACTATTTACATTCGGTCAAATGGATGATTTAACTTGACTTTCTACTTCAACACACTGCGCACATTCCTCTTTGTCAGGTCTAGTGCACACATTTCTATTTTGTTTTGCTCTTGCTTTGGGACATATATTTACAAAGTCAGCCAGAAATCTACATCTTCAACCTGTTTTAATTCTCATCAGCTCACAATGGACAGATGACCTTTGTCCTCTATCAAAGGTTGAACTAGACAATCATGACTGCTGAGGTGAATTGACATTGACATGGCCTTATTGAGAAGAGGAATTTATACTACAACTTGTAGTCAAGCGTTTTAAGCAAATGGCAGATATTGAGTGACCTGCGTGAGACTGTCCTCCCCAAACTGATTTACATTCCTGTGGGCGAGCTGCAGACCGTCCCAACAGGGATCCCTCTGACACTCAAATTAGAGGCATTCAGATCCTGGAGATAAAATCAATACACTGTTGGTCCACCATGACGCTCTATCTGATCCTTATCTGATGCAACTGCTCCATTCAGGTTGTAACTAATGAATGTAAAGTACATATGAAAGGGTTACTTTTTTATTTTATTTCTTACTCTGGTGATATATTTCCTGTGGTAAATGTTTACCATAGTTTTACATCAGTCAAGTGGCAGTCTGTGGGGAAAAAAAAATTATTCCATGACCATAATAACAATTGAAAATTACAGACACTCTTTGGTCACGTTTCCACAAAAACGGTACAGGGCAGCGTTCAGAGCAAGAGAATTTGACGAGCGAGAGCAAGCGAGAACACAGACTAAAGTGAGAACAAAACAGCAAAAATATAAAGACAAAATAATCCTTCCTCACCAAACGCTGGTGTATTTCCAGTGATTATTTTTATCTGTTGAGCCGAAAACAAAGCTAGCATTCATTAACATCAGCTGCTTCCTGGTTACAAGGCACTCACATCAAGACCATAAATATTATATTCTCAGTGCATAATGCATCTAATATCATCCAAACCCAACGTATTTCATAAAGACAAGTTAAAACGTGGTGTAGATACACAGAGAAATGAATTTTAAAAATGCCAAAAAACATTATCTGGAAGTACTTGTCTATTGTTTGAGTCAACTATTGCTAACCATCTTTGTAATTCAGGTACAATTTTGATTTTATTTAGCAGAAAACATTAGCCATGTTTGGGTGATTTCAGCTGCTCTCATAGGGGACCTCTGCGAGCTGGATGTCTGCATGGAAACCCATACTCCATTAAGAGAAACTGCCGCTCCAAAAGTGAACCGGGGGACCAGAAACATGGCTTATGTACAAATATCCATCCATATGTCTGCTCTCTCATTTCATCTGGGCGTGACTGACAAACGGATCATACAATCAAATAAACTCATTGTCCGTTCTTGGGAAAGGGGAAAAAAATCCACAGAGGACTGAGAAACAGATTTCTGCAGAACCCATGAGCAAAGCACTGAAAGGTAAATGAAAGGTATATTTTGTTTTGAATAATATGAGAAGATTCATAGATGTCTTCTACATTTGATAGACACGTGCTTCAAATCAAAGGCTGTGGTTGGACCGTTCCACGTTCTGAGAGTTTTTCTATGAACTGGCTGCTCAGGCAACCATTTACAGATAGGAAACATTTTTCTGACAGTTTAAAGATTTAAAGAAAATAAAGATGTCATATATTTTTGTTTGTCAAATAACATTTATGTAAATTAGGCATCTTTGGTCCTTGTTTGGAATGTCACAAGACAGATATTCCACAAAACAAAACAACATACAGCACAGTTCGTACATGTGGAAACTAACGATTTTTTAACTAAGCTCATCTTCCAAAAAGTAGTGAGACCAAGACAATTGGGAAAGTTTATGTGTGTTGTTGAATCCCAAATCATATCATAAACCACTCCAAACTGCATTTATTAAGACAATCTGACTTAGTTTGGTTCCAAGCCGGATCTTCCTCAGGCCATGTTTCTCTTTGCGTTCCACTGCATAATCAAAAGTGAAAACATGAGATTAAATTAGTTTCACACCTTGTGTGAGTAGAGAGTAAAATAGTATTTAATGAGATTTGCAAATCAAAACTTCATCTTCCCATTAGTGCTGGTTGTTAATGAAGGCTCTTGTAATACATCATGCATTTTGACAACACAATTTTGCATGGCCACGCAGTTCTCGTCCACTCTATTATACCAAAATCATGAATTATGAACAACAAAGAACAGTGGGAGTAAATGAGCAGTGAAATTCAATGAAACGCAGCAGAAGTCAGAGAACACAAAGAGGAGATATGCTATTTAATGAGCTGTATCTGACAGGCCCAGACGGATGTGTCCTCAGCGATGGTGAATGAGACTCTAGTAAAGTTTGATGAGGATGAGTCCTGACTGAGTGTGACTGCACACGGATCATCATCTTGACTTGTCTGCTGTGGATTGTTCCACTGATTGAGCTGACATGAATGGATAAATGTATTAATCCACAGATTTATATTTCAGAGAATGACAACGTGACAATTATATTGTTAGACATTTTCACGGAAGTAAAAAGTATAATAATGTAAAATAAAGTGATATTACTTTAATGCAAAACACAACAAAATTGATCAGAGTAATTTACATAAAAATAAGAAAAAATAAGCACCCAACAACATGCAGTTTCGGATGCTTTTAGTTTTGTTTTACTGTCAGATCTGTATATGAACAGGAATAATGACTTAGAAAGCAGTTAGCCTACCTATCTACAGAGATTCTCTCCAAAGCCTTGCTTTTCTCTTCAGATGCCAGTCAGCTTTGCGCCAGGTTACTTTGCTGTCATACTCTATTGAAGTGTCCACACTAGCTCTCCAGCGCACGCACGCTGTTCAGGCTTGACATCACATGGGACTTATTTTTTGTACTTTGCAAAAAGTTAAATTCCTGATGTTGTTCATGGGCGAAAGAAAATCAATACAGTGCATTTCTAAACAGCATGTAAATAAAGCTTTTGTGGCTTATAAACCTTCATTTCCTAAACCACAACTGCTGTAACACTGGCTGTTTGACATCTTCATACCACATTCATTATGTTTACAGCAGTTACACTTGATTTGTGGTAAGAGGCGCTGCTTTAAATGGTGGAGGAGCCCAGTGTGATGTACATTACAGCAGCAGAACAATGAAACGGCGGTGACTCATGAACAGATTCCATTAGTGCAGCACTATAGCACTGCATCCACCAGCTCAATTTGATTTATTAGCTCTTACTAACGCGTATGCCAGTGCAGCACTGTGAATGGAGCGCCCTGTAAGCACTCTGTACCCCTGTGTAGTTGTGTACTATTGTTGGAAAGATGCTGAATTTTCCATTATTATCAGCACCACTTTCGTTAATGTCAAAGAGATAAAATTTGCACTGGTGTTGGCTTAGTAAAGTCAGATTTAATTACAATTGTTTGGAGGGGCCAATGAGCAGGCCATTACAGTAATACTGCAGACAAATGCATGGATAAGTCTCTCCAAGTCTGGTTTAGACGCTGTACTTTTGATTTGGCGATGTTTTTTAGATTGTATAAACCTGTTGATGTTGTTGATTTGATGTGGCAGTTAAAGTTCAAGTCTGAGTCCATTATTACCCCCAGATTTCCAACCTGATTTGTAGGTTTTAAAGCGAGAGACTGGAGGTGACTGCTGACACATTTGTCTTTGTTTCTGCAGGCCAAAGACGATCATTTTAGTCTTTAGTCACACACGGATCTGTTGGATGGAGCAACAGAGTGTCCTAGGGATGTCTTTAGACCCATTTTAGGTGGGCTTTATGTGTTGATGACTTATTTGTGCACATAAACAGTTGCAAACACATCTTATGAGCTGTTGTCCCTCCCCCTTTTTTTATCAGGAAATAATTGTTTAAATCTTAGTCGTTTAGTCTTTTACGGAGCCTTTTGCCTATATCTATGTTAGAATTCAGGGAGCTGTGTTATTGTTGTAAGGTATTCCTGTTTTAAAACCCATCTTTTGTCATCTAATCATTCATTAACCTTTAACTTAAATCAGGGTTTATTGCAGGCTATAGCCTACACAAATGATATGCCCAGCCTCAGATGTTCCATTTTATTACAACAGTAGAATATAAAGTATTTAGTGCATACCATGTATTTTTTATCGAAGCTGATGGTCCAAGCTCTATTCACGCTTCACCTTAAAGGTGACTGAATTGTCTGCAGCATCAGGATTTAATGGGTTTGTAATAGTCTTGAATGTTTAGTCTTTGTTTAACCATGTGTTGTCCATCATAAAGAAGTACAGTGAAAGTTCTTATGAAGCAGTGGTTTGCAAACTACGGGTGAGGGTGCAAAAAGGGTTAGAGTCATTCTAAATGTAGTTCAGTGGATTTAGCTTATTTGATGTTGGCCTAGTTGGTGAAATCAATGCATGCAAAATGTTGCAAATAACAGGAAGCTGAAGCCCATGAATAATTTTTCAACATAAAGCATTATAGCAAGGCCAACTTAATCTATAAAAAAGCCTAACCTAAAACCCACCAAATGAAAGGAAATATCACCTGTTTTCTTCAAATATTCTGGGGGGAGGACCCCCAAACCCACCACACTTTAACTAGTAACCATTTATATTGTGTAATGTTGGGAACCAACTTCAAATTGTGCTCAGAGGACCATGCACTGTAAATACAGGCATGAGTACTTAAATCCTCAAAGAGTTTCTATTTGACTTACTAGACAACATGAAAATGATGAGTTTTAGTCTTTTGATGCTCAGGCTGAGCCCCCCCATTCAAGAAATCCTAGAGATGTCCCTGGAGTGTCCACTGGCCCATATTCACCTGCCGTCAGTGTGACATAGATCTGAGAGTTGACAGCACAGTTGTGATAAGACACATTAATGCTGCGTATTAACTGACCTAACGACAGCATGTAGATGATGAACAGAAGGGGTCCCAGGATTAACCCTTGGAGTCTTACACAGTCGCCAAGCTCAACAAAGTACTACCTGTCTTCAACCTCTCAGTTGTAAAAAAAGGTTATGTTTAAGATAAGATATAATTTTATCAAACTTGTTTTCATCTATAGCTATGATTTGGTATTTGGTCTAACTCAACCATGTCTGCGCCATAACCCCAAAAGCTTTTTATATATTATTATATATTATATATATTATTTGAACAGACAGGTGTCCTGGTGAATTACATATGGAGTAAGATTTCATGAAGTTATTCTATACCTTTGAATATATACCTTTTGCATACCTTTCACGCCACATTCCACATCACCTGACATTTCCGCTGACCTAATGGTTGCACATTCAGATCCATGCCAGACCTCTGTGTTCCTCAGATGGTGTGAGTGGTGCTGAAGTCTTTCTGATATGTAAATGACCCACAAAAAGAGTCGCACTTCATCTCATTTTCCAGCCGCAGTCAGTCACTTCCCTGCTCGCTTCAGCTGCAACTCCTATTGTAAAATATGAATTCCAGACGGTGAAGACATTTCTCTGAATATGTTTTGACATAAAGCGTGACATAGGAAAAATTCTTCACTTCTTCTTGCCAAGGTTGCTAAACTTTTGATTAATCTCCTATAGCAAGCTGCTCAAGGTGAAGGACCCTGTCTTCTTATATTTAGCATTTTTCTGATCTGCAGCAAATTAACAGCCGCCCTATTCACTTATTTGCTGTATTTTTCTTTATTTTACAGGATTACACCGACAGCAAATACAAGCCTCCAACCTCCATTGATCAGAAAACGCAGTCTGTCTGGCACACTAATGGCACTGAGGAATTAAGTGATGATGGCATTTTCTGTAGGCTACGTAGCAGGAGCAGGTGTAGCTGTGTCTTTGCTAATAGCACCTCCATCTGTCTGCAAGTGGTGCCAGCTACTGAGACAATAACATGCCTCCTCAGCCTCTATCGCTCTCTCTATTTTGAATGACTGCGCTGCAAACTGCTCTTTTTGCCTCTCTGCCAAACCTTTGACGCGTTTCAAGACTTCAACCCCTCAATTACTATTACTACTGAATACCCATCAATGCTTGGTTGCTTTTTACATCGGTAACTCTTATATTTTTGTTTATTTATTTAACTTAACAGATCAGTAAACATTACCACTGACCTTAACGCAAATGGCCCCCTCTTTAGATGTGATAGAAAAGTGTCTCTTATACTTTTAATTCACTATTTCTTTACTCCCGTTTACTCTTTGAAGTTTTAAATGTTTCCTAAACTGTGTTCTCTACAGCTGTCACAAGTGTAACTTCATTGTGATTGTCAGTGTTCTTCTAACAAGACAAAAAATTATTTTTTTTTTAATCGGCCTTCGTTAGAGATGTCACTTGATGTTCAAGCATGGCCAGTTTGACAGTTCTGTCCCATGTTGTGGTCTCTGGAGAAGCGAGTCCCATATGTGAATGAAGGTAAATAGTCCCTCATCTCTGTTGATTGTGTTGGGCCGACTCCTTTTAATGTTCTTTTTTATTACAAGAAGAAGAGAACATATAAAAGAGAGCGAGAAGGAAACATCAAGACATCTAAATGAAAAAGTTTTTTTTTTTTTTAATGTTTTAATATATAACTTAACTGTGTGAGCAGCAAAACCAACAGCTCCAACAATCCTAAATCTCCTGTGTCAGCCATAAAATAGTGATTACACCACAAACTTCAAGTCCTGACAATGACACCATGCGCAGTCACTGGCTTCAGCCACATGCAGCACTGTGTCTAGTTGTAGTTGTTTCTGTGTCTTTTGTTAGTCAATATCAAGAAAAAATGGAAAGTAATTTGTTGCATAGCTTCTTCTACTCTTATATCCAATGTGCTAATCAAATTTAATTACTATCTAGACCAGGTCTGTCATAGAAACGTCTACATATCTACGTATCATATCTTTTCATGCTGTCACGAGCGTATTTCCATTCTCATCTGCCACTTCGTCTCAACCAATTGCATGCTTCCTCTTTGTACCACTGGCACTTTAATTGTTGAGTAGTAAATCACAGTTCATTGTCAGAAGGAGAGTAATTGTTTCCTCCTGTCTGAAGCTCCACGGAACCTTACTTTAACTCCTCTATTTCTAGATAATATAGGTATAAACCCTATGCTCATACTTACTTCTGTCTCTGTATTCCATTAAAGGTGCATAGACTGCTACACAACACTCAAAATGCATTTATATTCTGAACATGATAGTCTCAAATGGAAATAGTTGACTTAATGTTTCAGTGCGGCTAACACAGGATGTTTTTGTCTTGCCAACGGTTTTGGTTTGGCATCTTTAGGTTGTTGCATTTCTTACATGGTGAATAAATTAGCTCTCTGCTGAATAAGTCTTTTCCACTGAATGTATCCTATTCAATTAACAGTTTGTTTGCCTTCTGTCAGGTTCACGTTCTTGTGGTTAAAATGATGCATGCTTCACTTACTGAGTGTATTTTGAGCTGAGTACGTTGATTGAAGCATGTTACATGTTATTACTTTGGTCCACTTTCATCCTAATGACCCGATCCATCAGTTGTTTGGCAAGAGTCTTTACTATAAAGGCAATTGTGTGTGAGAGCAACAGTTGATCTTTTCTTGGACAAATTCAAGTACTAATCAACTTAATCGAGTTTCCCATTATCTGGTTGGGGGTTGGTTCTGTGGGCATTTGCTTGTTACCGTACATACATTGCTGTTGTTTTGTTCTCCAATATATGAAGAAGGTTCAGTGTTTAAACTCTAATTCCTTTATTTTTCAACATGTTCATGTATTTAGTGCAAAATGATTTGCAGTAAGATAGTTTCACTTAAACCACCCACTTAAATATACAATTGTGCTAATTTGTATTTGAAATATTTTTGTCAAATTCCTTGAACATCTCCAACAGAGCTCAGCAATATAAAAGTTAAATCGTCATCCCCTCCTTGTGATAATCTCCTTCTCTGTTTAACGCAGCTCTATGCCCAAACACTTTCTCCTACTGGTCAGCCTCCATTGTGCTCTGAGGAGTGACATGTAGATTGTGACTTTTTGGCATGACACCTTCAACGTTTTTCTTTCTATAAACTAGAGCTCATCACAAAAAGCTCTAAAAGAAGAAGTGTACTTCCCTTATAATTACATTGCATTTTTTTCCTGAAGTAGATGGGCTATTACTCATCTGCCCCAGCTGATGAAACAAGGTGGCTTGATTTTTCTACCATGTGCTCACTTGCCTCATTTTTATCCTTCCCTGGAAATCCCTGCCCTCATCCTTTAAAGGTGAGAAGGTCTCCACAGATTGATCATATTAAAGCAGCACAGCGTCGGGCCTGAATGTGCCTGACCTCTGGGACCAGCCTTGTGCCTCAGTGTGAATCTCCTCTCTGATGTTGAAGGCCGAACATGTTAAAGCCATCCAGTTGCTGTCTAGTTAACGGCGGGTGGGAGGGAGATGAGAGGAGGAGGAGTATGCGTGTGTGTGTGTGTGTGTGTGTGTAATAGGACACCCGCCTTCTCAATGCACTTCTCTGTGCTCTCACTCAGTCCTGTCTGCTCCCCAAAGCACTCAGATGGACTAGACACGTTTTTTCCCCCTATATATCTGGAAACGGGACGATCCCATTTAGGAATAACACAGCCGGAGTTGCTTTGATGCACCCACAGTTCTGCAGTGTGGAGGAATTTCCTAAAAGGTAAGTCCTGTTTGGGAGAATGTACCTGTATTGACTATATTTCCAGTGGCAGCGCACTCATAGAACACATGTTGGTGTTTGACAGGTGCACTCAGAGAAAGCTTTGAAAAAAATCTGAAAAAGTACAAACAAAACAAAAAAAAGTAATGCTAGACTTTAATAATTTTTGCTCGATTCAAATAAGTAAGAGTTTAAGATCAAGCCCAGAAGATTGTCATAGTGATACTGTGAAGAAATAGATCACAAGTTGTCAGTGACTGCGATCACAAGATTCCTGTTTGCAGTGTAAGTTAATAGCTTGAATTCGCAAATGAACACATTGGTTTTCCATGCTGGCCTGATTATGTTGTGCGTGTGAGAGGAATAGTGTCCATAACAGCTCTTGACAACTGACATGACGGGGAGAAGTATGAACACATGTTAGCAAGGGAAGAAACGACACTAATTAAATTGTCCCAAATGAGTTAACAATCACTGAGGGAATTCAAAGTGTTCAGATTTGGTTTGTTTGTCTACATTTCATTTTCCATCGCAAAAGCTGAATTTATTGCACTCTTGATTGGTCTGCTTTCCAACTTCCATTATCATTGCAGAGGTTTCTGGCAGTGAATGTCACCATTTCCATTTTATATATTTTTACTGTTCTCTTTTAATAACAATAATAGCACTTGAGGCACTTTGAAACAATAATGGGGAGATCGTTTATGTTGAGTTTAGCCAAATTTACAATAAAAAGCACTTCAGAAACATGACCTGATCTGAGGATTCCCTTGATAATTATTATTACAGCAGTAACTTCAGTGCTTCCATTAACACTTTCAAATGGTCTTAGCCTCTTCTTCATTGTTTATGTGTGCATTTTCAGTTATTATAGACAGTAGTCGCAATAAATCATAATGTGGTGCCTGCCAGTGCCATCTGAATCAAGAGTGAAATGTCTCTCTCTTAAAAGAAACAACAGCATTGGTATTAGATCTAAAGGTTAAGGTTAAGGTGGTTAAAGTGGATCTGTCAACCCTCCTGTGATAGGTAAAAGCTCAAAATTGTTGGAAAGAAAGAAAACAATCACAAATTCCCTATCTTAAAACACTTATCATTTCACTTTCACTGATCATAATGAACACTCTAGATTTCTCCTGAGTTCACCACAGGCTCAGGAACAGCACGCTTTAAATCAATTCATCCACACCCAACATTTTGAAGGTGCTGAAATTTGATTGCTTTAGTAGAATTTCAACAACAGCATTGAGATAATCAACTATAGGACAGACTCATACAAAATATAAAGAAGCACTTTGCCCGTAAGGATGCCTTTTGAAAACCTACCCTGTGAGAATGTGGACAGAAGCCAGAGCTGGGCCCGTGTGTCAGGGCAGGGTCAGGGTGGGTGAGGTTTCCAGGAGACTCCCTGAGGTGCACTGGGTTCTGGGGAACAGTAGAGAGACATCAGAATAGATCAGGGGTTAAAAAGGAGCATTTTACCATTTTACGTCTCTCAAGAGCAGCTGAAGAACTCAGTTCGCAGTTTCAACATATGTGGTCTGCACCTGAGTTGTAAAACTGTGTCACGGCTGTGTTAGTGAAACCTTGCACTCCCTGTTACAGGCAATTTGTGCTAGACACCCAAACAGACCATTCCCCTCATCTATCATAATACCGTATTGGCAAGAAACATACACTTTAACAGCAGCTGTTGCTTAAGACTGCACAATTACACGAAATAAAATCAAAATCGCAATTTGAATGGACACAATTAATAAATTACAATGGCTGCAATTTTTAAAGTGGAATAATTTCCTCCATAAAAAAACAAAATACCCTTTGACAAAAAAAGCATCAAAAACCTGATTAAAAGACACACTAAAAGTGACACAAATGCATCTAATAGAGACAAAAATGATCCTAAAAGTGACGTGATAAAAAACAACAAAAATGTTTCAAAATAGATTATTATTTTATTTGTTTGTCAGTTCATTTTTCCCTCTTTTTGGCAATTCTCCTGGTTGTGTTTAAAATTGGAAGAAATTTCACTTGTGAAGAAAACTGCAATTAGGTGTTTTTCCCACATCGTGCAGCTCTAGTGTCACTTTAAGTAAAGTAGGAGGCCATATTTACCTCTAAAATTATCTTTACCATTAAACACACACTATACAGGGCAATCTGATAGTACTGTCTGTTTTGTCTAAGCCTGAGCATTGGTCCAGCGCTCTACCTGCCTCTATCAATTATTGAGCTGCTCTTGTCCTGTTATGGAGTGGAACAAGACGAGGTGGAGGCCACAGTTTCTACTGCTGCTCTTTTGTACAGATTTAACTCATTCATTATTGAGAGGCATGCTTCTGCAGAGCCTGTAGAAGTGAAGGATGTACGTGACATGTTAGACTGCCATCTGTGTCATCAGCTGCATGAATTACTATGCAAATAAAATATACTCTCAGTGGGCACTTAGTATGGACAACCATTGTCACATGAACCCATGCAGGTAGGTACTCTGCCATGTTTGGTACTTATTAATTAGGGCTGGGACAGTCCATTGTTTTATATATTGTCTCGATGTACAACAAAACGTGATAATCTTGTACTTAAATAAAGCTGCAGTCCACTGCTGTCACAGTTACAGTAACATGAATTCTGAGTACAAGTACTTGATCTGCCAATCATTACATGATCAAATATTTGTCATATGGACTTTCATGTTCTGGTTTTATGTTACATGTACACATGTTTGCTGAAGATATTGACAAAGTGTTGTTGCATGTTAATAGCAGGTTTAGTGCATAACAAAGGAGGAAAGCTTGCATTAATCTCAGCATTAAAGTACATCTGCACTGCCAGACTATAGTTCTGACTTTTGTAAACTTGACTTGTGCATCATATTTAAATCAGGGCAAAGTGCAGTTGCTAATAGTACTGAATCATACAACATAAAGATCTGTATTGCAATACAAATCAACTTTTTTCCCCAAAATGTACTATGGTATCACAATTCTTAATGTAAAAATACAATATCATAATAATAAATAACATGTTGCAATATATTGAAATCCCATTACATTTTGTATCGGGCTATATGTATATGTATCGTCAACTTATCGATTCATGACAAAAGCTTGTGTTTGTTCCTCATGTTATTTGCTTCATCTCTCTTCCAGCTCTGACTGACTGTGGTCTGTGGCAGTGCATGATGGGTAGGCCGGAGGGGTCTGCCATGACGCTCTCCCTCCTGGCTCTATTCTGCCTGTTGTCTGGGGGGGACAGCCTCCTACAGCCTCAGCCCAGGGTCTTCCTCTCCTTTGAAGGTAAGACCTAACCACCACATCTGTTCTCTCTAAAAACTATATGCAACGCTTCAGGCTGCTGTGTCTTTATGGAACAGTGCACTGATGCTGCATGGATTGCATCTTAATGTCGAACAAATGTTGGGTCATCAGGAATAACTTTATTCTACATCATTATAGTCCCACACAATTAGCATATCTTAAGAAACGTGGGCTGGATGAAGCAGTTTTCCATACATTAAAATTCATATGTGCTGATGGCTGTTTCTGATCACCTTTTGTCAACAACAAGCATTGTCTTGTCCTGCTGTTTTAAAAAGTCAAATCACAGTTGGAGATTGTGGTTCTTTTGAGGAGAAGCCCACCTCTGTTCCCAGTTAAATTTTAATCACGGTGCAGCGCAAGGCGGACGTGTGGGTATTGTTGCAGCTTCTGTTTTAGATTCTCTTGTTTTATTTAATTTCTCAGACAGAGGCGATTTTATGAAAGTTTGATGCTCTGTATGGAGGTACGCACGTCGATGTGTGCATGAGGGACCTGCTGCAGCGGGAGATTAAACCAATATTGTATTTTTATTTTGTCTTCTAGTACGTTGATTAAATTGCACTTATCTCTATAGTATTTGTCTATAACTATGTCAAGCACAATAAAAAATATTCCATAGAGGAGTGAAGTGCAGGTGGTTACATCCTTGATTTTTATCCGGTGTGTGCGGTGTGTGAGGTATTGCCTTGAAAAAATGTCAGATTCTCACCATTTTGGAGTGTCCTGAGCCACAAAAAAAAAGCAATACAATCACTATTACAACATCTAAAGAACCATACACAGTGGCATGGACAATATTTGCTATTTTCCATGTAATATTTTCAACCAAAAAAGTGTGCCTTGACTCAAAACGGGTAGAAAAATACTGGCTTACAGTATACTTAGCCCCCATATACAATAACATATAATAAGATATATATTTAGTGTAGAACAATATGCTTAACATTTCTCTTTGCCCTTTTCCATGATTTAAATTTCCGTAACACTAATGAAACACAAACCATTGGGCAAAGGTTCTTAACACGCATTCACTGTTTGCTTACATCACTTACAACTCACAAATGTTGCCAGATCACAATTCAAACCACATGAGAAACATCAAGAATGCAAATATTAACTTATCTTATAAAAATGTATATAGATTTTATTTTATGTATTTTAAACATTCATTTTCTTTTATAATGAAACAAGTTGCTATTTTAGAGTTTAATACACATGACACCAGGACAGCAGGCCTGTGTTATGTGGAGTCGTCATTAGTGAGTGTTTATGAACAGGATCATTTAACCTCATCAGTGTACACACTCTCTTTCCTCTTTTTCCTCTCTTTCTCTCTCTCCCTCTGCTTTTGTGCTCTGGAAATCCTCCAGCACTAACAGCACTGACTACCACAGTATACAATACGTACAGTACGCGTCAAACAATGAAAGCTGTTTATTTAAGTCAATGCTCCTCTCTAAACTCAGCTGAGCATGGCTAAGATCCCAGATGAGATAACCTTTATAGGAGGTGATTGATTAATTTGATATGCGCTCTGTAACGAGGGCTGCCTGACAGTGCAACGAGCCACAAGGGGTTCATTTAGAAAGACCAGGTGCCCAGATCAAGATCCAGACACGAGGGAGCGGATGCAGAAAGATCCCAGAGCTTCTGCATGTTATGGTAGACCTTCATCATGCTTCATTACCTCCACTGTAACAATCATACTATTCACAACGCTCTAAATATGCTGAGTTTGTCCACGTCTGACAGTGCAGGCCCACTGAGAGTGTATTACACACTGTACGCTGTGCATTCCTTCACTTGATTGCGTTTTAGTGGTAACCCTTTTATGCTGAGTCACCCCCAATGCCATGTGGTTTTCTTTCTACCCTTGGCGCTGCGAATTGTAAGGTTTGATGAATATAGCTGCCCCAGATTAAAAGAATTTGCCATTTATGGGTACAAGTAACTACATTTAAATCAAATATTATGGAAGCGATAAAGGCTATAGCTTAAACGTACAAGCTTGATGATTGAGTTTAACCAATAAGGACAGACTTATGATCATAACACACTTCTATGATCAACGAAAACATTGACTGTATGGTGATATTCATATTGCGCTACAGGCATTACATTTACACTCGTAGAAGCTTGTTAAAGGTTGTTAAAAGGTTAAAGGTAAGGAGGAGAAACTTGAAAACACCACAGTTTGCGTTATTTTACAGACCAGTTCAGAGTACATGCTCCATCTGTGAACATAATGCATGGTGTGAGGTTAAATTGGTGATTGCATGTGATTAAAGACATTTCTGCCAGAGAAAACGACAGGTCTGTCAAGTCGAGTGGCAGCATCTCACAGAGACATGCTGTGAAGAGGTAAAACAGAGCATGTGTGTGACTTTTATATCTCTGAAAGCCTGATGAATTGTAAAGGCCTGAATGAAACATTATTTGTTTTTCTTCTGTCTATTTTCCCATTGTCCTCTGGAATATGCCCTTAGTTGTAGAGTAATTATCCTGAGCAACTTGATAAAAATAAATCAATTGACAAATAATTATATCAATTCAAGGACAGTCAAGGCCACATAAAAACACTCATTCAAATGAAGGAATTGGCCCAAGATCAATGAGCAATTGTGCACTTGTGGTGACTATTGAATGGAAATTAAATGCAGTGCCATGCAGCATGGAAGTTATTACATTTTATGAAAATATATTTTTCTACCTGCATGTCAACTGTGGCATGTTAACTTTACTCTGCTTCTGACACAGCGATGCAATACAGTTTTTTCCACTACAATAGGGATGCACAATATATTCCCTGTATCAAGTTTTTTGGCCTTCCTTGCAACACCATTAGGCAAGGCAAGGCAAGTTTATTTGTAGAGCACAATTCGTACACAGGGCAATTCAAAGTGCTTTACATAAACAGGAAAAGTTGCATTAAAATCACAAAACACAAAAAGACACACAGAATCATTTTAAAATCATTTTAGAATAAAGTGCTTTAAAAGAGAAGAGTGCAGATAGATCTTTCAGTCGTATGCACGTCTAAAGAGAACTGTTTTGAGCCTGGATTTAAACATTGTCAGAGTGGAGGCCTGTCTCACATCTTCAGGGAGACTGTTCCAGATTTTAGCTGCAAAAAACTGAAATGCTGATTCCCCATGTTTAGTCCTGACTCTAGGCACCTGCAGGAGGCCGGTCCCTGAGGCCCTCAGATTGCGAGATGGTTCATATGGCCCTAACATGTCAGAGATGTACTTTGGTGCTTGGCCGTGGAGAGACTTGAACACAAGCAGAGCTGCTTTAAAATCAATTCTCTGAGCCACAGGAAGCCAGTGCAGAGACCTGAGCACAGGACTAATGTGATCGTACTTCCTGGTTCTAGTCAGGACCCGAGCAGCAGCATTCTGGATGTATTGCAGCTGTTTTACAGCTCGTTTGGAGAGGCCAGTGAACAGGCCGTTGCAGTAGTCTAACCTACTGGAGACAAATGCATGGATAAGTCTCTCCAAGTCTGGTTTAGACACAATACCTTTAATTTTGGCAATGTTTTTTAGGTGGTAAAAGGCTGTTGATGTTATTGATTTGATGTGGCTGTTGAAGTTCAGGTCTGAGTCCATTATTACCCCCAGATTTCTAACTTGATTTGTCGGTTTTAGAGCGAGAGACTGGAGGTGACTGCTGACACTTTCTCTCTGTTTCTGCGGCCCAAAGACGATGATTTCAGTCTTGTCTGAGTTTAGCTGAAGAAAATTGTTTTGCATCCACAAGCTGATCTGTTGGATGCAATGACAGAGTGAATCCACTGGTCCATATTCACCTGCCGTCAGTGAGACATAGATCTGAGTGTCATCTGCATAGTTGTGATAAGACACATTTGTGCTGAGTATTAACTGACCTAAGGGCAGCATGTAGAGGTTGAACAGAAGGGGTCCCAGGATTGACCCTTGGGGCACCCCACAGGTCAAGCTCACGTGGTCTGAGACACAGTTACCAATCTCAACAAAGTACTCTCTGTCCTCAAGGTAGGACTTCAACCAATTTAGGGCAGTGCCAGTGATGCCCACCCAGTCCTCTAGTCTCTGTAGGAGGATCCTATGATCGACAGTGTCAAAAGCAGCGCTCAGATCTAACAGAATTAAGACTGAGGCTTTGCCCGCGTCAGTGTTCAGGCGGATGTCATTTGTCACCTTGATAAGAGCAGTCTCAGTGCTGTGATGAGGTCTAAAACCTGACTGAAAAACATCAAATGAGTTGTTTATTAAGAGGAAGTCAGTGAGCTGTTGGTAAACAACCTTTTCGAGGACTTTGCCTAAAAATGGCAGATTTGAGATGGGCCGATAATTTTTCAGTTCTGAGGCATCAAGACTGCTCTTCTTTAGGAGAGGCTTAATGACCGCAGTTTTCAAGGCCCTTGGGAATGTTCCAGATTGAAGCGACATGTTAACTATGTGAGTGAGTGGTGTTAACAAAGTGCTCAGAACAGACTTTAGAAATCTGGTGGGTAACACATCGAGGCAGCATGTAGAAGAACTCAGACTGGTGATGATCTCTTGGACAGTTTTGTCAGTTACAGGTGCAAACTGAGTCAGCTCTAAATGTGTAGGTGGTTTTAAAGTTATTATTTGCACTGTGGAATTTATGGCATTTTTAATGCCCTGAACCTTGTCATTAAAGAATACTGCAAACTCATTGCACTTAGCTGTGGAAATTAGTTCTAATGGCAGCAGAATTGGAGGGTTTGTTAGTCTGTTTACTGTTGCAAACAGAGCACGCGAGTTATTACTGCAATTTCCAATTATTTCAGAAAAAAATCCTTCCCTTGTTTTACATAAAATGAGGTTGTACATGTACAACCTTTCTCTATAAATCTCTTTATGAATCTGGAGCTTTGACTTGCGCCATTTACGCTCAGCCCTGCGGCACTCCCTTTTCTGTGCCCTGACTGTCTCATTATTCCTCCATGGCGCCTTCTGCTTATTTTTAACCATTTTAACCTTCATAGGAGCAATGGTGTCCAGAACATTCAAGATATTAGATGTAACAGAATTTAAAAAGTCGTCAACATTTGAACATGAAGGATTTTCAAAGTTTATCATTTCCATGAAGAGTGCACTTGTGCTGTCATTTATGTGTCTCCTCCGAACAACTGCAGGACCAGTCGGTGATTTGGGAATAACAGACAGGTCAAAGAAAACACAGAAATGATCAGACAGTGCCACATCGACCACACTGACGTTTGAAATATTAACCCCTTTAGTAATTAGCAGGTCCAGAGTGTGTCCTCTGCTGTGAGTGGGGCCACTCACATGCTGAGTAAGACCAAAGGTTTCAAGGACAGCATCAAGCTCTTTAGCGTTTCTGTCGCAAACATTATCCACGTGAACATTGAAATCACCTGTAATGACCAAACCGTCAAAGTCTGTGCATACAACTGAAAGCATCTCAGTAAAATCATCAATAAAACCTTGGCAGTGCTGGGGAGGCTTGTACAGGACAATGTAGAGTATGGAGGGAGACTGTTTTAGCTCCATTTTAAAAGATAAATACTCAAATGATGAAAACACCCCCAAAAGACAACCTCTGGGTAACTATTTTATCTCTAAAAACTGCACAGACACCTCCACCCTTTTTGTTGTCGCGTGTTTCAGATTCAAACTTGAAGCTCGGTGGAGTCGCTTCTATTAGAACTACAATACCCGTGTTTTTGTCAAGCCATGTTTCAGTTAAAAACATAAAATCAAGATTATAAGAAGATATAAAATCATTAATTAAAAGTGATTTGTTACATAATGATCTGACATTAAGCACAGCAAGTTTCAGATTGGTTTCAATGTGACTGGACGTTGTCTTTTCACAGGGAATATGAATTAAATTTCTAAGATTGGACAGTCTAACTGTCCTTCTGTTCTCCAGTCTGTGTGACGTGACTACAGATATAACACAGGGCCCCGGGTTTGTTTGACCATTTTCATGACCATAAGTCCCGGCAACGCTGAGACCCACTACATCCTAGCTATGGGAGATAACAGTTCTGGGGGGAGGTGGGGGAGGGCGGTGAAGGGGGAGACCTGGAGGGGGTTTGGGCAAAGGCTGAGTGGGGAGAGCTGGGGGGGCTTTGGGTGACGGACCAGGTGAAAGGTGAGGGGGTGGAGGTGCAGGTCGTTTTTTTGGTGAAGCAGGAGAGTTGAAGCTCCTGGGTGGTATGGTGGGCACAGATTTGTACGGGGAAGAGTTCATCATTGTTGACATCAGAACTCTTGATCTTGCTAAATTAGGTGTGAGTGGAACCATCTTTACTCCTGATTTGATCAGACTTTCAAGATGGTTGGGAAGGTCCCTGGGTGAAGGTGGAGATGAAAAGGAGAGTGATGATTGAGTGGGAGTAGATGTTGCAGGGGGGACCCAGGACTGGTCTGAGGGTAGGGGTGGTGACAGGGCAGCTGCTGGGCCTGACACTGACTGGTCCATTGCCTGTGATGAGGACCCCGAGGGAGGGGGGACGGATGTTGAGCTTGAGTCCTTCAAGGGCGGCGGTGGAGATCGTTGTGGTGCTGCAACTGATGAGCTCTTTACTGGAGGCAGTGTAGGAGATTTTGGAGCAGCTGGAGCTGAATCCTTTGCTGGGCCTGGTGGAGCTGCTGTTGATAAATCCTTTTGTGGAGTCGGCTGTTTTGTTACTGCTGATGTTGAAGCATTGACTTGGTCTCTGGCTGATTGATCCGGTGTTCTTCTCTCATTCCTCTCTTCTCGAACTATCTGTTCACGACCCTGTCCACGGCCATTCTGATGCCTGAGAGCGTGGAGGAGGTTCTCTGTCAGCGCCCTCACTCCACCTCTGCACAGATGTGGGCCCCTTCCCTTGAACAGGTCCTCTCGTTTCCAGAACAGATAGAAGTTCTCAATGTAGTGCAATCCTCTAGGTGCACACTCTTTGGACAGCCAAGTGTTCAATTGTAGCAGCCGGCTAAACTTGTTGATCTTCCTGTCAATATTTGGAAGAGGTCCACTGATGAATGTTTTGATTTCTACTTTATCAAGCTCCTCAAATAACTTCATGAAGTCTTTTTTCAAAACTTCAGTCTGCTCCTTTCGAATGTCCACTGCACCCACGTGTACAATCAGCTGTTTAACTCCTCTGTGTGTGGACAGTATGTTGGGAAGCAGTGACGTAATCTCAGAAACTGTGCCGCTGGGGAAGCTGCATGTTTTCATTCTTCCATGTACAACTCCACTGATAGCACCGTCTCCTATCAAGAGTGTGTCACTGTCCTTGACGTTTGGCACAGACTGTCTGTCTTTCTGCTGCTTTTTATCAACATCATGGTGGCTACAGTTTTCTCGTTCTGTAAATTCAGCCTCTGATAGTGGCAAAAATCTGTTTGTAAGCTGTATAGCAGGCGACTTTACATTAGCTTTGTATCGTTTTGGTTTTGCACCGAGTTTGACCCAAGATGCAGCCGGCTGGTCTTTACCCAGTTTTGGGAAAGACACAGAGTCGCTCCGGTTTAAGTTGAAAGTAGCTTTTCTTGAAAGATATGTAGACTTCTTACCCCTCGGTGACACTGGAATTGTATCGTGAAGTCCTTTTTCAGATTCTAGAGCGAATATCCGTGCTTGTAGCTCAATTATTTCATGTTGATATTTCCGACAGCGTTTACAAGAGTTTGTTTGACTTCTCTCTCCGGACATGTCGCTGGCTCGTCAGATAGTTTGTTAAAAATGGAAAAAATTATCTTAAAATCCTTGGTTTCCTTCGAAAAGTCATGATCCAAGATTTATAGAGGAAAAAAATAGATTTAAAAGCAAAATAAATAAGAAAACAGCTGTAGCAAGCAGGAGCAGCAAGGAAAAGCGTCTGCACTCTTTTGCAGCCTGTTGTTAGAAAGGCTATTTGAAGTTATGAATGTCTTGCATTAAATTGAAACATTCAATAAAACATTAAAATGCACCTCATGACCTTTCTGAAGGGCCACTTATAAAATGTTTTTCAGCACAGTATGGCCCCTTGATCTGCACATGATCCTGGCAGGTTGACGTTTTAACACAGTTTTCCTGAAGTCATTCCCTGGGTGTCTAGTAAACACATCAAGTTCAAGGCTCGACCCATGTCTCCCTTTGGGCTTTGGAGCACCTAAAGTCTGTGTGGAGCCCTCCTGATAGTAAAGGCAGACATTCGGTGACTGCTGGAGTTATCTGGAGGCTCTTGTAGCACAAGGTGATGGGTCATAGCTGCCTGTACATTGAGGCGTGTGTAATTGGCCAGTGTTGCTGCTGGTGACATGTGAAGGGGAGGCCAGGTGCTAATTGGGGCAGAGGGAACACAAACTAGCTGGCAGGAGGCCATGGGTGACTGACAGGTTGTCATCTCCAGTTTCAGCCCCTAAAGGGAATATTAGCCAGCGCTTTACGGGTCAGTCGTGCAATCAAACACAAGCTGACCAAGGTCCTGGTCTGCTGGATAACAACTCAGACCATAAACGCACAAGTTTGTATTCAATTATGAGACATTTTATTTCATTTTCTCTACTGATTTAACATTTTAACAAGACATGGCATAAGATAATCAAAATACACATACTGTGTATTACATAAACAAGGTACAAGTCACTAACACGTTTGTGTGTTATGTTAGTAGACGTCGAGATTTTAAGTGGCCACACTGCAGAAACAAAGTTGTTGTTTTTTTTAACCAAGTGCAAATTTGATCTTAATCTTTAACAAATACATTATTTTCATCTTTTGACACATTTGGTCCTCAAATTATTCTCTAAAACTTTCTACAGTAAACAACACTTGCCATCTGGACGTCTGTGTCCCTCTGACTTAGCAAGAAACATCTGAACTCCGAACACTATTAAAAACTCACAATGTAAGCTAATTTTCTAAATTCTCGTTGATACAAAACACCTTTGCTAAGATATATTCACTTTGACTATGGAGCACTTTAGTCAACAGTGGTTGTTATAAATGTTTCAAATAAAGTTTGACTTGACTGCCATGAGCATATGATTTTCATTGCACTTGACTGAATAATATATAATTGACTACAGACAGTATGAATAGAAAATTAATGAGCTGCAGTAAATATCAAATCATCACTGAGCCTTCGATGGCATCTTTTCATATCTGGTGATGACATCCATAAGCGTGTGTGCAGTTTAAGCTCTCCGCATCAGGCAGAGAATGCAGACTATGTCTGCTGGATAGACAATCAGACGACTCTGTCAGTGCGGGTCGCCCTGGGTGGTCTATTTGCACTTGACTAACACTTTAAATCACCTTCTTCTATATTTATAGTATAGAATATATGCCACTGAGCATACTGTACACACAAAGCTCAGGTTTTCAAGAGGTGGAAGGTTACCGTCCTGTTTGAACATTAGCCATTTTTCTCTCCAAATGGGCCGGAGCGTTTCCAGGATTACGCATTTTATTGGGCTGATATTTGAGAGGGCTCCAGCACAGTGTTGGTAAAGTGCACTCACCCAGAACTCAACAGAAAGGCTCTTCAGATTGTACAGACAGAAGCAACGATATTTGGCACAAGGTCCAAGGCCAGGGTCGGAGCCCACTCTGCGTTGTCTAAGGAGATAAGTTGCAGAGAGGCGGTTTAAGCTTTTGCCTCAACATTTAGTGTGATGGGTGATTGTGGTGTTCCCATTGGTTGCCCCGGACAACCACAGAACAAGGCCCTCAATGTGATTTGTGTAAAGGACAAGTCTCATTAGTATAGAGTTAATTTATTCATCTCTTTCAGGTCTGAGGCCAATTGATGATGTTGTGGATTTGCATTAAGAATGTAAAGCTGGCGCGTAATTGGCTCACTGTCCGTTTGTCAAGTGTTAATTAGGGACCTTTGGCCTGTGTTCAATCAAAAATAACACAAACAGTAAGTTTGTTTGAATCATGGCCTAAAGATTTAACTATATTTGCATACCAGCTTTGTTTACTAAAGTTAAGCCATAACTGTGACAGCCAAGCCAACCAAACCGGTCAAAGGGAAGATCACAGATTTTATTAACCATATTTTGTGACACTAAAGTTTCCATTCACTTAAAGCTGGGATTGCTCTTTCACACCGCAAACGAACGGAGTATGTTTTTAAATCTAACAAGTCCACTGTTCTTACAATCCCTATGACACATACATCCATTTTAGGCGAGTGCACAGCTTTAGAACAGCTTTTTTCAGACGGTGAAGTGAAACTGGGGTGGACCACCCAAGTGAAGCCAATCAGAGCACTGCTTTTGACTTCCAGCTTGACGAGGAAGGAAATACTTAATTATTACATGCAGACAGTGGGCAGCAAGCTCATTTTTCTCACAACGTAGTTAGAAAATGTGCTAATTTACAATTCAGGTACAATTAAGATTTGGGGAAAAATGTTTATTGATGCACATCAGTGTCTCACCTGAATGAATAGCAGAATCATGACCCTTTCTTTCTTATTTTTATAGCATTTTTGTATTTTTATTCTATCAACATGACTTTCATAACAAACATTTTAGATGGACCAAACAGTTCCAACCCTAAATAAAGTTGTGGCAGCTCAGTCAAACCGAAAAAAGTTAATACACTGCTACAGTATTGATACTATTTGTATGTTTTGAGTTCATATTTTAACCAGACAGCATTCCTCCTCAAAATGAGTAATAATGCCAAACCGCATTGTGTGACACTTCCAGTCCATTGAACCTCAACAGTGACTTATTTTCACATCATGCGGCAACATGATGATATCAGAAGAGCCATTGTAAGAGTAACCATGGTGTACTGTTCTGTTCAGCACTTCAGTGGAAAAAAGGAGGCATTTTGTTGCAATTTTGTAGAAATGTCTTGAGAACAAAAATCCAGAGCGGCACAGACACATACTTTTCACTTCACACCACAAAAAATGTTGTCCTATTTTTGACACTTTTTAATTGCTGTCACGCATAAGTCGCAGTAAGAGGTCTTGTTATAGAGCTATTCCACTTTCACCACAGTCCAATAAAAGAGGATGCTATTTTTACTTGCATGTGGCAGAGTGGTTAACATACAATTGAGTTGAGTGGAGCTTTCCAGTCACCACTGTGTAAAAGCCCGTAAAGTGCATTCATCACAGAGAACATGCAGTGCCGGCCCAGAAGTTTGCTTCACCGCGGCTCACTTTGGACCTCTTTGGGATTCACAACCTTATCTGCCTCGGCGCACACATAACAAAGCACGTCCGCAACAGAAGCCAGTGTCAACTCTTCCTCCGACATCTTGTGCATCCACTATCTTGAATCCAATCAGCACCGAACAGCAGCCAAACCACAAGCGCTCCACGGGTCACGGCTCAAAGTCAAACCCAGGAGACTGCCGAGAAGACCGCAGCGGGGTGTACAGACCTCTGCCTCACATTTACATAAAAGGCAACCACCAAATGTTCACGTGCCGCCGCGGGTTCGAGATGTCCGATATACCATCTATCTTTATGTTTGCCAGTCACGAAAAGGAAGGATCTCCCAGACTGAAAAACCTCATGCACACCAGGCTGACATAGGCCTAAATTATAAGGTCCGCAATCTGTTTTGACTTGTTATTCTCTGAGGGAAAAATAAAATGATTTCAACAATAAGGAATGTGTATAAAGAGTATAAAACCACTGCAGGATTCCTCAACCATTTACGGCAATATATTTCTTGAGCTTGTCACGGTAACACATTTTGAAGTTACAGGAAATATCACAATAAACTGTAATATGAAACCGCTTTATGCCGCTGACACAGTAACCCTAAATATCATAATGAAACACACGTTAATTTGTGCTGATAATGAGTTGTAAAAGTTTCTTATTTCACTCTCTACAGCTCAAACCTTGTGAAAAAGTTACTCAAAGTGCAAAAAGGTACACGCGATGAATACTGAGCCCCAAATATGTTTAGGAACCTTTTTTTAGTTTCAGTCACCATTTGATGTGCACTCACGCTGAGCAGGAACAAGCGACTGGAACCACACCATGGAAACTTCTTTAGTTCTTGCTCTGGGGCTCCGGTCAAACCAGGCACCAGCTAAAACCAGTGCATTTACGACATTAACTTTATTAGAATATGTTTCATTAATTTTCTACTACTTTTAGACTTAGATTTAGACTTAACTTTTTTGACGCAATAGATAGAGAATTAATAGTTTAAATGAATGAAATGACTGTTTGCTGTTTCCTCAAACTCAATAAGGACTGGGAGAAATAGGGATTTAGATCTTGATATGTGTGAAAATGCCTTATATTGTTCAATACATGTTGACATAGTCATTTTTGCGTTTGGCCTCTTTGTTGCATGCTATTTTCAAAAGGTCAAGTGCAAAGGTGACGATTGTGGAGGAATTAGCGGAGACAGCATCTTTTATTGACATGTCTTGCATCAAAAGGTTACGAGTTGGAGGTCATTGCTTTCGTAAACATATGGGCCCAGTGGTTATATTGAATGACCTGCTCTGATTGTTCAGGTCCGCCTCTCCCTGTCCCAGAAGGAGCAGGTGCACCATCTGGCCGTGTAAATGTTGGGAGTATGCGAGCCATGACTCATGTGTTTGTGTGAGGCTGAAGAGAGAGGAGCAGATACTGAGCCTGGAGGATTTGAGCTGCAGAAGGTTTGAGTTTGTGACACGCCCCTGTTGTGTCCCATCACAGCAGCAGACTGAGCAGGACTTCCTCTCTCACCAGGAGAATCACTCTAGAAAACAAAACAGAGGTCAAAATAATGCTGATGTAAAAAAAACAGCCTATAAAAGTTTAGCCTGATGGAGTGAATGGAACTTGTTATAAGAAGTGTGATTTGTGTCAGTAAGAGAATATAAAGGAGCAAAAAAATAAATATACTACAGTAAAAGTATTAGTAGCACAAAAATCAACTTAAAGACACCGTACCTGATTTTTATTGTTTTGAAATGTGAAAAACAGCACTACTATGTATCTTTCACTGACATAATGTAGTCCCAGCATCATAAATATTCACCGCAATGAGTTAAGCACTTTTCACCCGTGTTTCAGCCCAGAGCAAGTTTTGCTGTCCCAGGTAAAACTATTTAACATTTGCAGGGTAATGACACATCCTGTAGTCAGCATCGATTGTCACTTGAATAGATGCTTTTACAATATATCTATACTGGGACAAAACAGATTTTACTTTATTACATGCAGAAAAATTAGGTACAGGATTAGGTTTTGGTTTTCACGTTTCAAAACAATAAAAATCAGCCTTTAAGTAAAAATCATGTACTTTAAGAGTAAAAATTGTATGTATTGCAAACCGATTTTGAGAACTGTTAAAACATTAAATGTGGCGATTTTGACAAAGAATTGTGTTGATTTTATGTCTAAAGTAAAAATTCAAATACATTTTTACACATTTTTTACACATACATCTATTTTTTCTAGTACATTTTATGTACTGCATACATTTTTGTTTGCTCAAAGCCAGCACTTGAACTCCAAATATTTGCAGAATGTTATAAATAATGTGCCACAAATAACCACTCATTTATATGAAAACACTTTACACTTTTGAGTCCAGTTCAAAATTGTAGTGGAGTAGAAAGTAGATACCTTTTCTCAAACATATCCCCTGGGAAAAAAGTAAAGTACATACACCTAAAAAGTTTACTTAAGTAGAGAACTTTCTAAATTTTATTCATGGATTTCTATATTTACAGTTTTTATGGCATTAATAGAGTTTTTAATCCCTAAATCCAGATATAATTACATTTTTTTCAAAAACTTGCCAAACCCACTTTTATTTATTATATATTTTTATATTATTATTATATTATTATATTATTATATTTTTACATAATATGTAATAAATTGTTAACTTTTTTAAAACTTCAAATCTTGGTGAAGCACAAGGATCAAACTTTTATGTAGACCATTTAACAAGAGGAATTATTATTCGACTTTGAATTGTTTTTATGTTTTTAAAGTTTGACTCAAAAGTCAAAACTGTTTCAAATAAAGAATAAAAAAGGGTGTTTACAGCTGCAGCTGCAAACAATAAATTTTTTTTGCAGTTCGATTCAAGTTCTATATCGTTCTTCTTGGAGCTTTCGCTCTTTTCCAGATAGACTTATTGGAGTTTTTCCTTTAGCATTTTCATAATAGTGTTACATAACGCTCTATGGATGAAGATATCTGCTCTTATCTCAATGCCTTTGAGGCAGAAAGACGTATTAAACTGGTTTAAAAAGTTTGTTTTTTAGCCACTTTAGCTGTGTTACATCACATATGAAGTCATATTAAGATGATAGACGGGTCACTGTTGTAGATGTGTTGTTTGCTGTGGTAATAAGACACAAAGATTCGTGGGAAAGTACCTTGTGCCTGAAGTGGTTAACGTGACTTTATTTAAAGTCTTATCCTGCAGATGCCCCATACAACAGCCTGTGATCAGCGCCAGTGGCACAGAAAAGCTACAACCCTTTAAGATAAAAGAGGCCAGTCTCAAAGCGTATGTCCAACAATAATGAAAATGTGACTTTAGCCTGAAGCACTAACACACAACTAAAGGACCTGTTTGTTGATTAGAGGCTGAACACAAAGAGGGTCAGTGGAGAAAAGCTTTGTGGTCCTCCCCCTGCTCTTAACTCAGATTGGAAAAGTGATAAATATGCATGAGTTTGCCTGGGACTGGAGAGGCCTTTGATGGTATAGGGCTAAGGGTTTTCTTCCTCTGGAGTAAATAGTCTCAAAATATCTTGATGTTTACCCTCTGAGTACAACTGTGTCAGAGCTTTTATTGGAACTTGTCGGCATGTTTCTTTTTACACACTTGCCAAGTTACTCTACACCTTCCTGACAAATTGGTTTCTATGAAATATTAGAACAGGACATATTGACTATTGATGTACGTGTGTGCAGCACAGCAGGACAGTTAAGCTCTTGATTTCTTGGTGAATTTGATTGGCGTTTGCAGTAGAGTCACTGCTCCTCCACAGCCTGAGAAACTTGTTGAGGAAATATTACCATGAACTATCTCTATAATGATCAATCAGTGCATTTTTATTTAGTGTGGAAATGGCCATTTTGGTTGTCTTTGTTTGGCCATGTGTTTCTGTGTTATTCTAAAATATCAATGATGTTGGTGTTAAACAAGAGTATAATGTATTTTGAAGCTTGATCTTTGAACCTTTTTCTTGTATAGCAAGGCCTTAAATGAAAAATCCCTTTGTGTTTTTTGTTCTTTCTTTCATTCTGCATCTCTCAGACCTCCAGGCATCAGAATCTTTTGAACACTACAGTATTACAGACAAGGCCATGGACTACAGGATCTTACACATGGACGAGGACCAGGACCGCATGTATGTGGGCTGCAAAGACCATGTTCTCTCCATGGACATTAACAACATCACCGGTGGCACACTCAAGGTTAGCACTCAGATTACTCTAATTATGTGCTATATTTTACACTCTACTCCAAGGGAACAATAAAAGCTAACAAAGTGCTACAATTGTGTTTGTTTTTTGTGCACAACAGTATGCAAATTACAGTACATTAGTGTTTATCAGGACAATTTGGGGTGATCCTGGAGAGATGTAAAAACGTTGGAGCGGGTGCTGACTGATTGTTCACGCAGTGAAGGAGTTACGGCTGGTGTAATTGACAGGAATGAAGTGCATAAACAGATGGGGAGGCATTTAGAGCCCACTAGGGAGTGCTGCTCCGCATCCACTTTCAACCAACCAAAAAGCTTGATGTATTCAATGAGCTGAACCTTTGGGCACCTCTCCCTGGTTTAAAAGCACACATTTTCCACACATGCTGCCACCAGACTCACACACATCTGCTTTCTTCCACCATCCATTTCTGTCCTCTACAAATAAATGGGATCCAAATCTTTCCATAGTAATGTCACACACTGCCTCTGTTTTTCTTACCAGGTGTTTTGGCCTGCGTCGAACAGTAAAATCGAAGAATGCCAAATGGCAGGGAAGGACCCTACGGTAAGACCCGTTTACATGTTATATTATTGTCAACAAACAGTGTAGATACATTTTTTGTAAATTTTGCATTGTGGAGTTATCACATAAAATATCTTCATAACTTTTTGAGTCTGAAGCACAAGGTCCCTTTCACAAATACCTGCGCTTCCCCCTCTTCACAGAATAAACATGGATTAAAGCTTCTTGTTCTACGCAACATTTTTTTTTAGACTTTTTCCCATTCAACAGATATAATATTTTGTTTCAAATGGTGAATCGCTATGACAGCGGTCCTAACTTCTCATCATTCTGAAACCCATGAATACAGTTTAAATCATTTCAAATTCAAAATGACAAATGAGCTTCAGTTTTGTTCCCAACCCACTAATGCCAAATACCACCATTTTGCATCAGTGGCTATTCTAGCAAAAGGTTTTGTTTTTTTTTTGTTTTTTTTACAGTATATTTTATATAAGATTAGGTTTAGGAACAGATAATTTGGTCAAGTTTAGGCTTTGGGGCAGATAACTATATAACTACTACTATAACTATATATATAACTACGTTATAGATGAAAAATGGTGCAGAAAATACTAAATAGGAATAAGATATGTTTCTGCTTGTCTCAAAAATGCTATATGGATTAGTAATTTCACCAAACAGAAAAAATATGGGCAAATAATTAGTCTCAACAGGTTCAGTAATCTGGAGCAGGAGCTCGTAGTAAGTAGCCCAGTTTGAGACTCCTGATCCTCAGATGTGATTCAGACACAGAGTCTGTGCAGCCACAGGGCCCTGGGACATCTAGTCCAACTGCATGTTCAGTTCTTCTGGGTCAGAGCAGCATCCAGCCACAGCACTCACAGGATGATATGGTTTTACATTCATCACAGAATACAAAAATACTGTGTGATTTGTTGATTGGAAAAAAGCTTTATTGTCAATAGCCGTAGATATTGACAACATGATAAACACATTAAGACATGTTCTCAAATATCAGAATTTATTTAATACAGTCAATTTCATTTATTTAGTTTTTAATGAAGCTTTTCAATGTGGTAAGGTCATGAGCTTGAACTATTTTTACTTTCTTGTGCGTGCGTCTGTGTCTCTGGCCAACAAGGCCAGGCTGTATCTCCAGCTCACTGCTGCAGAGAGCAGAAGGTCTTTCCATTCATGAATGTGTCTGAGTCACCGCCGCCTGCTGTAGACTCAAACTAATACAGTATTTGGGTGAGCCATCGCTCTATGGAGCAGAATACACCCTCATCTGTCATCCTGGACACATGATTCATGTTTGATCTGTTTAATCTAAAATGTTCCCAAATATCTCCCTTGAGAAAAGTCATTCAATTTTGCCAATAGTTTCCATACAAATCACTTGCATTAATAATTCCCTTATTTATCAGTATAATCTTTTTCATTCTCAATTACGACAAACTCAATAGTTAATTTAGAAAATTGTTGCTTTATATTTATTGAATGTGGCAAACCAATGCAGAGGTGTTACTGCACTTAGACTAAGGTCTGTCTAAAATATTTAAGATAAGATAAAGAGATGAGTACTTTCTCTATATAAGAAATGTGATGAGACACTCAGACTTCAGATTGTTCACAGCCGAGTCATGCAGGACCATGATCTACAGCAGCTGCCGATTATGGCCATGTTCCCGACAGCTCCCCTGATACTCTGTGTCTCCATGTTCTTCTCCTCCACATTTCCTCCTGTCTCGCTCTGGTTTGCGCACGATCAGGCTTCATTAGACAGAGTCCATCTCAGTGTGCTACAGGTGTAGGAGAGGAGCAAAGACAGACTGAAACCAAGACCCACAAGCTCTACACTGTATCATGTACCACAGAAAGAGTCTGATTTGACACTGTTTTGATTGAAGGAATGACGTGCAATTTAGTGATTTACAAAGTTACTGTATGCATGTGATGAGGATTAAAGGAGGCATTTATAAGCTGGTCACACAAAGTTTACTGGAGCTCATGTGCTGCAGGGTTTAATATTGACCCTTTTTATAGTGAACCTGACCTTTCGCCCGTCTTTCTCTTTGATGTGTTTTGCAGCACGGCTGTGGGAACTTCATCCGCGTGGTGCAGCCTTATAACCGGACTCATATGTTCATGTGTGGCAGCGGAGCCTACAGTCCAGTCTGTGTCTACATCAACAGGGGCCGCAGACCAGAGGTGGGTTGGACTGACTAACAGTCCATTCACACTTGCACTCATACCACATCAACACTGGAACTAAACTAGAAGTTAGCCTGGAACTAAACCCGGACTAGAAAAGAACTAGATCAGGACCAAACCAAGTCTATATGAAGGCTGAGTTTAAACTGGGACAAAAATGTGAACACAACCCAATGCACATAGGAAGTGAACACTGAGATATAAATCTGAACCCCCTCATAACTTAAACTGCACATCCTCTGACATTAATGTGCATGCATGTTTTAGCATGTGAACAGGTTAACCCCAACTGTGCCACAAGTGTTCCTCCAATAAACAATGGCCCAATTTGAATGTTGGACAGAATAGCCTGCAATTATGTAACTTTTGTGTGTGGGTTCTCCTGCTTATCACATCTTATCATAAAATTTAGTACAGTAAAATTTGGATTTGTTAATCTAAAATACCCCAGATTACAGGAAATTTTGTTAAAAAAAATTCCAAGACTGCATGCTTTCAAAACTGCAAATTCAAATTCAACAACAAGGGATTCTTGATTAATGGACTGATGCCTCCAAAGGTCTTTGCAAAACGATCCATGACAGTTGACCGTGTGTGTGGGCAGAGGGCAATTCAAAATCTTGCCTAGGGCACCAAAAGAGCCAGGCCAGCACTGGGCATTCAACATTTATATTTCAACATATACATATATGCACATATACATATATACACTTACATACAACAAGATGTTTGTCTTTTTCATTGTAAATGGACTAGGCATAATGTAATAGATATTACTAGTAATTTCATTATTTTAATAAGTCATTTAAATTTCTCAGGTTTGGATGGGTGTGTGGCGTGTCCACAGTGAGCATGTCTGATGTTGCTCACAGTGAACAAAGGAAATGCTCAGGGCATTTGTTTGCTGCTGGGACACATGAAAAATTAAAGGGAACTTTGCTTATCCTATAATTTTAACATTTTCCATGATCAATGAAATGTCATTGACTTCCCTAACTGTAGAAATTAGTTCATGGTTAGTGTCAAAACAGCCGCTGTCAGACCACCTCCTGAACAAATTTAAACAGACACATTTCAGACAATTTTTCCCTAACAATATGCTGGCTGCTGACGTCAATGATACGACAGAAAGCTGTTCAGCACAAAACTTCCTAAAGGAAAAGGAAAACCACCTTTGTGATGGAATCCTCTCTTTACTATTCCACAAGGGCAAGTAAAAAGGGTCTTGACCAGGGCTTACCGATCTGAAAACTCAAAAATACGACTAGGAAAATCTGAACAGCTCTGCCTTAAGGGACATTTGGTTCCCTCATAAGAGCACTTTTATAATAGTATAGAGAAATGTATCTTATAAAACTGTCTGCACAATACAACTTGTTCTGCTCTCTGTGACAGGAACAAGTATTTCACATCGACTCCAAGAGCGAATCTGGAAAAGGGAGGTGCTCCTTTAATCCTCAAGTCAACACAGTTTCCGTCATGCTCAGTAGGTGCTTTGTGACGCATGCTGTCTGATATATGTGTTTTAAACTCCATAAAAAACACAGTAATTGAAACATATTTCTATTAAATCAACAAAACTACAGCAGGATAGCTAGCCAGATAAATCCTTAGCATCTCACACAACTCATTGCCTCTTTTATGTCATTATTTTTCCTCAATAGTATTTCTGCTGGTCCACAGTAATATCAGCAGCCCTTTTCCTAAAGTGTAGTTTCTCTATGGTATATGACTAAAGTTAAGAACAAATCTGTTTGACTGTGAATCACACTCCACATCAACTCTCTACACTTTCCTGTCACTCCCTGACATCTCAAGATATGTTCTGTTCCTGTGTTTTTTTCATTTCATCTGTCTGTCATCTTTAATCTCTAGTCTCTTTTCTCACCTACACCTTTATCCTATTGTTGGTCTTTACTTAATCATAAAATGGAGGCGTTTTCAATCTGGTAATGATATATGTTTGTCCATAAATAGCCTAGCTGCTGCAACAGTTAAATGTGGCAGTTGTGGACATCAAACACACTTAATGTCTCCCCTGGATTGGCTTCAGTGTCCCTTTCCTCTAAATTCTTTGATCCGTGATTGGTGCAGAGGTGTAGGGTTGCTGTTGACAGGACTGGGGCCGACACATTGCACCTTCAGCTCTGCTTTCTGACACCTGAGCAGAGCAAGTCAGCACTGCCAACAGGCCCAGGAGAGTGCCAGTGTGAAGGGGCTCTGACGTAAGGCGGTAGGAATGAGAGCTGCAGAGGAACAGCTTTGATTCAGCAATGAGTTTGTAGATCAAAGGTGCCATAACTTTTTCTTAGCTTGTGTCTCTGGTAGTGTTCTCTGAGGGTTCATCTGCCGCACAAAGTTTCTTGGCACAAATGGGTCGCCAAACTTCCACACTGCAATTTTTAGATGAGTTAAAATGTCTTGATTTCATGATATTAAGCTTAATTTCAGACGTTTTGAGTAGTTAAGATTAGTTAAGACTATTTATTTGATGGAACTGGATTATTTTATGTGCGTTTCTGACTTGTTCTTAGCCTTAGACTGTTCAAGCCAAATTATCTGCCAGTGAGTTAAGATAATTCTCCTTACCCCTTTGGCAAATGTATTTTCTTTTTTTAAGCTAAATTGTCACAAGATCAGTCAGAAATACCTTGAAACCAGTTAAATATTCTACATCACTAAAGCAAATAGCGTAGAAACTACTCAAATTCAGATAAAAGATTGGCATTTTTGCTGTGCATTATCTCCCATCCCCGAGAAAGGAAAGTGAACAGAAACTTTGAGCACGTGCTGTATTAGAGGAATACATAATTGTCGTTAATCTTGCCTGCTATAAACAGAACCTCTACTCCAGGAGATACTATCCATGCCCATGTCACGACGGATGTTTGGCCATGTATCTATGTAATGTGTCATGTGCAGTGCTGGTGTGGAGAGTCTGTGTGCTGTCAGTAGAGTGTCCTTATGGCCCTGTCTGGAGAAACTGCTCCCATAACACGGCTCACATAAACACATGGAGTGGAATCGAGAACAATGAAGCAAGACTAAAGGAATTACAAAAGGCATCCAGTGGATACAGGAAGCGTGCAAGAAGCAAGGACTGTTTTTAATCGTCTGAACATTTGTCATGTGGATTCTCAACTGCTGCCTTCAGCTTATATCAATACTATTTGAACTGAATATATCAATAGACACACTTGAGTGTTTTGTGCCGGTGCAGCTTGGCCTGCTCAATGTAAATAAAATATAAGAAACAGCTTTCCTTTCTAAAATAATTGACCTCAAATGGAAGATGTAAGTTGACTATTTTTTTGCCTTGGTCCAGACCAGGAGCTGTTCTCTGGCATGTACATTGACTTCATGGGAACAGATGCTGCCATCTTCAGGAGCCTCACCAAAAGAAATGCTGTGCGGACAGACCAGCATAACTCCAAGTGGCTCAGTGGTGAGAACGAATACATATTCAAAACTGGTGTGAATTGTCTAACGGATTAATTCATGTATTTATAACCCTTTTCTGTCTTTTTCTAGAGCCAATCTTTATTGACGCTCACCTGATACCCGATGGGACAGACCCAAATGATGCTAAGCTGTATTTCTTCTTCAGAGAGCGGCTCACAGACAACAGCGGCAACACCAAGAACATTCACACCATGGTGGCCCGAGTCTGTCCAGTAAGTCTGTACGGCTGAATCTGTAAAGTCTGGTCACATGGGGGACTTGTAATGCATATTCTTTAAGGTCTTCATTTTGTTAGCACACATTCTCCGAGCTTTGTGTCTTTCCCATGTAGAGTAACGCAAACCGACTGAGTTATATTTCCTTTCCTAATATTTTTGCTTTTGTTGAAGTAATAGGAAAAACAAATGTTCGACTAAAACGTTTCTGGCGTTTATGGACGTGTTAGAAATTTTGACTTTGAGCCTTGAATAATGAGCCCAAAAATAGAAACATTACAAATATGTACCATGATTCATCTCCTCCGTTTGTGCAGAATGACATCGGCGGCCAGCGGAGTCTAGTGAACAAATGGACCACGTTCCTCAAAGCCCGGATGGTGTGTTCTGTTCTGGAGGAGGACGGCACCGAGACACACTTTGATGAACTGGGTTAGCGGCACTCTGATGCTATTTTAGGTCTTTAGCTCTTTGCACATTTCTGTTTGACTTGCACGGCTGACGCATCAACTTCAAAACAAATGTTATTATTACAAAAACGCGTGTGGCAGGGATAAAATCTTCTATTCCCGAAAGCATGCTATTCTAGTTTTAATGGAATCCAGAAATTGTTTTCTTCCCAAACAATATGTGAAGACATTTATTTGCCCTGGATTAGACCTTTATCATTTCATCCAACACAACCTGCTGTTTTTGGTCTACCCTAAGTCCATATGTTTTTTTTTAGTTTTTTTTTTTAAATATACTCTTTATTCTGATTTTAATTATATTGCCATTTATAAATGTATCTGTTTTATGCGCTGATGTGTATGAGATGATATCAGAGCACGTGATTATTACATTAAGTTCTATGTGTGCTTCCTCCACAGAAAGTGTGTTTTTGCTGGAGACAGATCAACCCAAAGGTCTGCTGGTTTTTGGAGTCTTCACGTCGACAAGGTAAGAGCCAACTGTAACATTCCTTTATCCTCGGAGCGTCTGAGTAGATCAGGAAGGATGCTGCTGCAGTAGGTTGTCATGTGTTATGGGGAAGACATGTTTACACAGATTGCAACAACAGCGCTGGACTGTCTTTTCCAGATGACCTCCATTTTAATGTGCTTTCCACATGAGTGTAAGGACCAGAGATATATTCTGTTCACTTTGACGGCTCTAATAGTATGTGTAGCTTTTATCTTTAAATGAGCAGTGAGTGAGCGCCAACTAATCACAGTCGTAATATTGATGGGTAGGTCTTACTGAATTACATTTGTTTGTTGATTGATTGATTTCTTGTTTTGTATTTGTAGCGGTAAAGTTTGTTGTATTGACATATTTTTTCTTCTTAAATATAAAATATGTAACTTTTCTCATGAAGGATATCTGCAACTTTCATGTCTCCATGGAGTTACGTCTTTCCCTAGAAATTTCCACAGTATTGCATTAAACTTCTCAAATCTTCTCAAGTGCCAGTTGAGGTCTGTGGAGACGTGAGCCTGATCAAAGTAGGAATTCATGTTTTTCAAAGTATTTTCAAGAAAAAACAATTTGTGATTAAAGAAATGTAAGATTGATAATAATGCCATACTGTGGAACATTTCAGGCAAAGCATTTACACAAATGAAAAAAAGAAAAAAAAAAAAGAAACAGGCATGTGGCAGTCCCTCACTGAGCACTGGTACACTTCTGTAGCAGGAGCTGTTTGCATTAAAGCAAAATTACATATTACCGAAGCCATACTAGCATCTACAATGTGTGTTTTATGAGCTTACTGCACGTTCATGTGAAATTGCACATTAGAAAAAAACGTCTTTCATTCAAAGCTAAATTCCTCTCCAATAACAAGATCAGAGCTCATGCAACAGTTTGCGCTATGTATCAGTTAAACACTGGCAGGACTCAGGTTAAGTGTGTGGTTAAAGAACAAAAGCCCTCAGTGTGACCTGGTGGTGTGTATGTGATAGTAGCTGCCGTGTCGAATTGTAAAGTTTAAAGCAGCGGTCACTTGATCCCTGAGTTCTGAAGTCTAATTGAGTTCATCTGGTTAAGCCTCTGGTCCACAGGCCTGGATCTACTGGTAACCTCAGGATCATAGAACTCCTGCATTAGAGCGCTCCCACTCAGAGAACGCAGCCAAAGCAAACAGCCAGGTCCTCCAGGTCTCCACATTCACTGTTATTCCCCGTCTTAACACAATACCCTTCTGTTCCTCACTCCACAAAGCTCCTGTTATGTGGTGTTAAAAGCCAAACCACCATAAATTACCTGAAGCGAAGTATGTGGAGCTAGACAATGTTTTAACGCAGACATCCACAAAAATATTCTTTTTCATAAACAGAAAAGTTCATCCGGGTGTGTCTCCCGTTCGTGTTGTGTATGTCATAAACTCTGAGTCTTGTTCCTTCAGCTCGGTGTTCAAAGGCTCGGCGGTGTGTATGTACAACATGGCCGACATCCTCACCGTGTTCAATGGGCCCTTCGCTCACAGAGATGGACCCAACTTCCAGTGGGTGGCCTTCCAGGGCCGCATCCCCTATCCCAGACCTGGAACTGTGAGTGCCACAACAGTGTATTTCCATCATATCAAGATAAAGTCCTTAAACAATTTCAACCTAGCTGAAATGTGCACATCAACGTGAACTATCATAACAATCTGACATGTTTAATAATCACTCATAACAGTCACTCATAACAACTTTTAGCTGTGTTGATTATTATGATAATCATGAAGGTTTACTGAACATATACTACACATGTGGAGCTCAAATAGAATTTTTATGCCAGAATGCCAGAAAATATTTTTGTTTCCATCCTTCATAACAGAAAAGTGGACTTTATGACGATTTCCACGCTGACAATTCATTTCTGTTGTTTATTTAATGTTGTAAAGGCTCAAAACCATTTATGTTTCATGATCTACTTCATTTTACCTTCATTCAGAATGTGGAATGTTCATATGACAGAGCAATTGCAAGGGTCTATTAATAGTTTGAACTATTAGTTTGAACTATTAGTCACATTAATTAATCCCATGTAAATATATTTTTGTGTATATTTTTATTTTTGTGATTTGTCCAGTGTCCAGGAGGAGCGTTCACTCCTGACATTCACACAACCAAAGAGTTTCCTGATGATGTGGTGACCTTTGTGAGGAACCACCCGGTGATGTTCAACCCAATCTACCCCGTGGGCAGGCGCCCCCTAGTGGTACGCACCGGAGCTGACTACAAATACACAGCTGTGGTGGTGGATCAGGTCGCTGCTGCAGACGGGAACTATCAAGTGCTGTTCCTGGGCACAGGTACAAGTTTCCCACAGACTTCTTTTATCCATTATAATTAAATACACATGTCCTTGCTGCTTTTCAATGCTCAACCAACATCACACCAACCATAAACCAGAGAATATTGGTATTGTTAAAAGATTAATTAAATTGTCTTGAGTTGTATGGATGCTACAAGTAAATGATTGACAAGTTGTGTGTGAACAAAGTGCTGAGTTGTGTAATGTCACTTATCTCCTTGACATGCGTCTGACACTGCACTTTTAATTAGGTCCACACAGATATTGTGTCTGGTGAAAGGTGCTGGATTCTTTATTACTCCTGCTTTTCTCTTCATAGTTTCTGGCAGAACTATATTTGTCACATTCTGCTGTACATTGTCTTTTTTTGTCTTTTATTTTAATCCAGATTAACTTTACTGCATACTTTTTAAATCTGTGGGGACATCTGTCTTTTGATTAAAGCCTTTGCTGTCATTTATTTCAATACAAAACAGTGCAGACTCACCGCACTGTGCATTCAGGTCAAAAGAGGGAATATACGTCTTATCAGAGGTCACCAGGAGCTTGTTTTGGGGCATCGTGAGACAAACAGGCCTTATTGTGCCCTCTCTGTGTCCTCTCTCTTACTGCTGCACACTCTTTCCACTGTTCATTTTGTCAAAGTTACCACTATCAATTCAAAGAAACTGGAAAATCAAAATATTCTTCTTTTTGGTGGTGCAACATTAACATGATTTTCAAACCATAAAGTAGAAGTATGTATTTGACTATGTCCAATTTGTTCCTAGCTCTAAAAACCTGTAGTCACACTAGTGAATTGGGGTGGACCACTCTTCAGATTTCAAGTATGCCTCACTTTCTTACAAGTTAGAAATTGACAACAATGTTTTTCGATTAGATGAAGACAGCATGTAGCAGTCTGATTTTTGTCACACCAAAAAATGGGTACTTCAGCTTTAAGACTTCTATTAAATGGTGTAAACAAACTTCAATAGCTCACATGGTCAGAAAAGTTATCTCTAAATACATTACGGTATACACATTGTATTGGTTGTGTGTATCATATATCTTCTAATCAATGTTGTGGTTTGAAAGGTTCATGTTTGCTTCGCCGTTTGTAACACATGCACTCTCTGCCCTCAGACAAAGGCACCATCCAGAAGGTGATCGTCCTGCCCACTAACCAGTCCCTTCATGACGATCTGATCCTGGAAGAGCTGGAAGTATTTAAGGTCTCCTCCACTTTTTCTCCCTGATTCATCCTTTTTCTGATGGCAAATCAAAGGCAGGAGTTTAGCCTCTGTGTAAAGGCCAAGAGCGGACCAGAGCAGGGTGGCATTCAGGAGATGGATGCTGTTCAGAGCAGGCAGAATGATGAAAAACACACATATTTGGCAGGATTTGTCCCGTTCAGTTGCTTTGCCCTCAGATGAACTTTTGCACTGGTTGTTTGCTTGAGAGAGCTGGATGTGTGATGAGTCTGTGATCACAGCTAAAGGTCATCCTTCTGCTTTGATCTTCACTGTACTCCGGCCACAGCAGGTTTACGGACAGGGGCGAGTTTGATTTATGCTCCAAAGAAACTTAAAGAAGGCAGCATCTGGTCAAAAGCTGATGGAAATGAATAACGTGCCTCTCGAATACCATTTTAAGCAAAATCATTCAAGCTGTATGGGTTTGATGACATTTTCTATTGTATTATTGGATACAATTGAGACCAGATAAGAGAAGATACCCTTGAGCAGTGTATTTCATACTGTGGAGCAGTATTTTTTCAGATGGTATTTGGGGACTTTTGTAGACCTGATTAAGGCAAGACAGGTCGATGTACAATTCAAAGTGCTTCACAGAACATGTACACAGTAGAAGATATATTTTTGTTGTTTTATGCACACTTTTGTTTCTTTTTTGTGATTTATTTTGTCATATTTAGAATGTATCTCTCTATAAACAATTCCGTGTGGCCAAAAGGGAAATATGATACAGACTGAATATAAAAAACATGTGAAATGTAATTCTTTATTTTCTTTTACAGAACCAAGCTCCAGTGACAAACTTGAGAATCTCACCCAAAAAAGTAAGTGATTCATTATACTTTTGCACCTTCATGCCTTTAATACATGATGCATGTAAAAGCAGAAACGGTGATCTCCTCTGCTCTGGTTTGTCCCACAGGAAGAGAAATAATAAGCTGTAATTGTGGCTCATTTTGCTGTCAGTCCTCCACTTATTAAGACAAACATGGCGTCTGACATTTGAACTGTTTACTTTGCAGCAACAGCTCTACGTCAGCTCGGAGTTTGGAGTCTCTCAGGTCTCACTGCACAGATGTCAGGCGTACGGAGAGGCCTGCGCTGACTGCTGCCTGGCCCGCGACCCCTACTGTGCCTGGGATGGTCTGAGCTGCTCGCGCTTCTATCCCACCGGAAAAAGGTGCAGTAACTTAGGGCGGGGAAGAAAGGTTTTGTCCACCCCAACCTCGAAGCAATGAATAGTCTGAACTTTCTTTTTATTTTATACAATACAGAACAAAACAATAACAATCAGAACAAGACACAAAGAGTGAAACACGATAAACAAAAGGTGTAGTCTGACTCATGTCTCCTTTTGTGCCTGTCCCCTTTGTCCCAATGTTCAGCTAATTTGTCTATTTTTAAATTCACCACAAAATCTAGTCTATCATTTTTTTTTGAAGCAGCCAAAAGTACGTTCCACACGTATCCATCTATCGTTTCCATTGTTGGAGTTTTACATCCAAGATACATTGTTTTAAAGTCAAATGGAACGTTTTCAAAACAGACTGCCCTGTGAATTAGTTTAATTTAAAGACTTCAAAGCAATTACATGTATTTATTAAACAAAACAGTAAAAATCAGATACAGCCCCTCTACTCTCAGTCCAGTATTTATGAATATCGAGGCAATCGCAAAACATATACTGATGAGAAACTTGATTGTTACAGAAGAATTATTTTCTGTGAACAATTTGCACTTTGACATGGCATTATTATATTTCTGAACGTTCATTTCAATTGTTGTAATTGTAGGCCAACATTGCAGCAAAGTAAGTGGGTGGAGTCAGTGGAAAAAAAGTAATAGTAATACTAAAGTGATAGTTTTTTGGTTAAATGTTGTTGTGTCCTTAAGCAAGCACGCATCCCACAGAAAAAGCCTTATCACCTTCATGTTTGTGAAGTTAATGGAATTCTGTCAAGCGCTTTGATGCCAGTAAAGCCCAATACAAATGAAAGTGTTTAGTGATGGACAGAAACCAAGGAATGTATTTTACCCGCTGAGCTATTCCTCTCACACAACGTTATTATTTTGACTTTCATTGTTCTTAACGTTACTTCAAAAGCCTGTAGTACTTTTTGCCATCATCCTCCATAACCTTTGAAAGGAATTCAAAATGTCACTGATGAGTTTTGTAATTTTCTTATTCATGTGACAAAACACAGATGCCCCACTTGTGAACCTGTAGACCTCTTTTGGGGCTTGTCTCGTCACTGTGACCAGTCAGACTTCGGTCAAGTGTAGTTCAGACGCCCCGAAGAAATGTTTCCTCCACAAAAGCCATGTGAGACGTGTCAAATGTTTGTGTGAGAATGTGAATGAACTCTTGCCATCAGCACACATTTTCCCTAGTGTTCACTTGCTTACTGCACAATCTTGAATACATTAAAACACTGTGAGTATTTTGTGTATTAAATGTAGTTTATGTGTGTTTATTTTTTAGGAGAAGCAGGAGGCAAGATATCATACACGGGAATCCACTAACCCAGTGCAGAGGATTCAATCTGAAAGGTACCTCATTGTCATGTTCAATGCTAGGAAGATCAGGACTATTTTATTATTTACTGCATTTGCTTTTAATTTTTTTTTTTTTTTTTTGCAATTCTGCAATTCACAAACCATGCACTGTAGTCTACACTTTGTGCTGGTCCAAAACCTGGATAAATATGCGTCACAACTGCTTAAAATCTCTCTTAAAATCTATTGCAAAAGAGAATCATTGCATGCAGAGATAGATTGTTTGATGTGGTAACCCAAGATGAAATATCCTGTGGTAAAAAATATATACAGTATATAAATAAATAAATAATAATTGTGAAGAATGAATTAATAACTCTGATGAAATATGAAATTAAACTGATTTTGAGGAAATTGTGGTAATAAAATGTAGCTTCCTGGAGTTTGCCCAATGGACCGTCACTATGAATCATAATGAGACCAGAGGATTTATTCCCCAGAGTCTCCCCATTCCCCTGAACGTTTACATCTCTAAATTAACACAGGCTTTGGGGAGCGAGGCATATGGCCATTACCACTAATTAGCCACATCTCTGTCACACACACAACTGAGTGATAAGCCATTTAGTAACAACCAAAACAACATGGTGAATTCAATAGAAAACAGGTTGGTGCGAAGCATTGTGAGTTGTTTGTCTGGCTGTAAAGACGAGGCAATTTCATATTCAGAGCAGGTGTTTGCCCAAGCCTTTGTGTCAACATTTCATGCAGAGGCTGCTGGGATTTTGGGGCAGAATAAAGCGCCCATCTGTCGTGGTTTGTCAGCGGATGACGTCTGACTGACTGTCTCTCTCGCTCTCAACTCACAGCCTACAGGAACGCAGCGGAGATGATGCAGTATGGTGTGAAAAACAACACCACCTTTCTGGAGTGCATACCCAAGTCTCCTCAGGCATCCATCCGCTGGTTAATACAGAGGGACAATGACCGGAGGAAAGAGGTGAGTCAAACAGCCCTTTGTCTCAGCAAAGAATCATTCACAGTATGATGACGTCTGAAATCCACTGCTTACTGGATTTGTAATGCTTCCAGTACTCTTTTTTTTTTTTTTTTTCTTAAAAATACAGATACAGGAGAAGAAACAGGTCCCTGGACTTACTGTTCAAAACTGCAAGAACCCCCTCTTATTAGTGACATTTCATAACATTTACATGTTTTTATTTTCAAAAAGTGGCTACGTGGCACTTTATGAATCCTACATGTATCACTTGGAGGGCTACCCCAGTAGAGGGGGGTAGGTGAAATCAGGAATTTGAGCACTCAAGCCTCAGTCTCAGGACAATACAGGTTTACTCAAACATGCAGGAATCAAAATACAATTTGAGTAAACCAATGATGAGGAAACACTGTTGTAAGAAGGTTAAAACCTCATTAAAGTTGATTTTGCGTAATAATCTCCTTTAATCCATTTTAAAATGTACTTTTAAAGGGGAAACAATTTGAACTTTTAGGGAGATAATAAAGCGTCTGTGCACTGTGTAGTGATCTTGATAAAGAAGCAGATTAACTGGATTAGAAGTAATTTAAGTGATTTCTTAATTTTCTACACCTTTTCATTTATAAAATGTTGATCTCAAAAATGGTATACAGATTATTAGGATGATCTTGTGAGCCTGACAGCCTTTTGTGAGTGGCTTTCCTTAAGAGTTCAACTTAAATGTGTTTTCATGTGAGCATGTAGTTTCCCCTTAGGTTTATGTAATCTACAACAGGCTGTGGATGGCCCCTGCTGTTAAAGGGGGTGTCAAATATTTGTAAAATACTTCTCCAGAGAGAATTGAGTCATTAGTCAGGCTCTGCCTCAAGTGTGATTTGTATCAGCCTCATTATCATTACTCCAAGCGATACGAGACATTATCAAGCGTGTGAACTCATTCACTGCCCTGACACATTTATTTGTAATTTGATGTTGGCTACTAATTAAACAAGCAAAAAGATCCCTAAAGATAACAAGGCCTGTATTATACACCTTTTACATAAGGTGTACAGTGGAACTTTTCTGATGGAGGATACATGCTCATCTCAGTAGAGATGATATTGCTTTAACTGGAATATTCCACAGTATGGTATTAAACATATTTAGCAATAAAAACACCTGTTATTGAATAAATGCCATGGAGACAAACAGATGGCAAACTGCCTCGAAAAGTTGCATAGTGCACCTTTAAATTGATTGTTAGTTATTTATATGCAACACAAGTGGCTTTGACCCTTCATCAACAGGAAACCATAATAATATAGGAGACTAAATTCTCTGCAGCTTATGCAAAACAAATCCTTACTGATATGGGATTCTGTTGTGTGTGGGAACATTTATAAGAAAAATTCACACCTCACAGCAGAAGGATTTAGCACCTTAACACTCTTTATTATGGCTGGCACTACAGCCCCTGCTACTAGTCTTCCATTATAAAAGCTCAAATAAATAGTGATAAGTATGTTAAAAACAGCCTGATTATACATTGCAGCTTTAAAAAAACAAAGAATCTTAATTATCTCATATGAGGATATTTGTGTTGCACTACATCCTACATATCTGATCTAGGCTTCAATGAGCTTTTGTTAGTGTCTTGTTGCTAATAATTGTGCTTTATGAAAAGTCAATTTTAACATGCTCCATTCTCCATTGTAGCCAGTGTAAGTAGGCCATGCATTCAACTCACATTTTTAATTGGACCAAACTCAAACTGCATACATAAATTTGTCAATAAAGTGTTTCTGAGACGTTCTACGATCTGCAAGTCTTTAACAATGCTGTCTATAGTGTGTCTCAAACTGTGTGACGCATACCTCTGGTGGTACACAGGGTCTATCTATGGCCTATCAATCAATTCTTGTTTTTGTCCTCCTTTGGGTTAATCATTATTTGTGGTTTAGGCTCTCATTTGAGAACTTAGATTTAGTCCTAACTTAGGCCTGATATAGTTTAGATTTGGTGGTACTCTGAAAGGGAAATATTATTTTAGGTGGTACTTGGTGGGAAAAGTTTGAAAACTCTAATCTTTAACATTACTTTTGAGCATTAAGCATTCAAGTTGAATCATATTGTTACACCAAAGTTGTCCTTCCCGCAGGTAAAACTGAGCGACCGCGTTGTGTCCACCGAGCACGGCCTCCTGATCCGCTCCGTGCAGCTGTCCGACCAGGGCCTGTACTACTGCCTCACCACAGAGAACAACTTCAAACGCACAGTCGCAAAGATCCGCCTCCGAGTGCTGAGCGAGGCCATGGTGAGCCTGCTGACCGACAAGCAGCAGTCTCCCTGGGCCTGGGCGAGCTCCGTGCACCCCAAGGTCCTCCTGTCAGCCTTCAGCCCGGCAGAGAGCATGGCGGTTCAGCAGTTCTGCAAAGAGAGGAGAGAGCAGCAGAACCTCCAGCAAAAGCCGCAGCTGCAGCCCGCACAAGCTGGGCCTCTGAGGGGGGACCTGGCCAAACTCAAGCCTTTACTGGATCGAAGGAAGAGCCGCAACCGACGCTTTGACTTACCAGAAGACTGACAAACTTGTTTTTCTTATCTTGGACTGCAATGCTGACTCCCTTCAAAAAGTGATCACCGAATCTCAATGGAACTTAGTTAAATAAAGGCTAAATTAAAAAATAAAACACAAAGATTATACTGTGCGCTATAGAGCAATGTTTTTAGTTACTGCTCGCTGAATGCATGAACTCTGACCAGATAACTGTGATACATAGAACAGCCACAGATAATTGAGATATTGAGAAATATTTGGAGTATTAATCTTATTGAATTAATTGAAACCTAAATTGAGTAAAAGACATTCAGTTCAGTGTATTATATTTTAAGAATTACAGTATATACTGATGCTGCTTTAAGATTCTCACAGTTCAGGTACTTGTTTTTTATTGTTTTGAAATATCAAAAACAGGACTAGTTTATTTTAAAGTCTTTACATCAGTCACATGTATCGCTCACTTACATAATGTAGTCCCAGCATCTAAAATATTCACTGTGATGAGTTATAAGCACTTTTCACCCGTCTCTGAGCCCTGAGAGAGTTTTGCCGTCCCGGGTAAAGCTAACCAGCTTTAGCATGGTAACGGCGCACTTCCTGATTCTCGTAGAATAAAATGCTCTCTAAACAGATGCCGAGAAAGCACTGTGGTTTCATTCTCAACCGAATAAATGCTTTCAGAATTTATCTGTACTGGGGCAACACAGATTTTATTACATGCAAAAATTATGTACTATGTAAAACTATGTAAGTATTTCTCAATATGTGTACTACAGTTATACACTTAAACCACTCCAGTATTAGATTCTCTGATATGGGATTGTAGACTTTGCAACAACCAAGTGATAGCACAGCATCACAGCAGTGCAGCTACAACCGTCAAAAGCCACTTTGAAATGTGATAATTGATATTCTATTAGGCTTAGGAAGAGAAACATTTGCCCAAGTGGGAGCTGCATGTAAGAATCCCCTTCTCCACCAGCATCCATTAGAATAAATCACTGTTGTTTCTTTGAACTAACTCCAAAACTCTGTCAAAGTGTGAAAATCAGTTCCTGAGAAGTGTTTTGCTAATATTCTGCGGTTTAAAGGTCGAACTACACACAAATTCAAATGCTAGATAAATACAGAGACGTGCTCATGAGACAGCATGCCTCAATGGAAAGCAGCTGCCTAATGTACAGTCTTATATGATATAGAAGGCTGTCATCAAGGCCCTCAGTTTTCAGCAGGACTTAAGGAATTCAAACATGTGCATTTTGATATTTTAGCGTAATGTAGAATAGAAATAAACTTCCCATAATGTGGATTAACTGTGGATCGACATGTTCCACTTTAGCTGTAGCCTCCACGCGTCTGTCCTGTTTACTCAGAAGATGACACGAACACGGATGGATGTGAATAGACTTTCATGTTACCTAATGTAGATAGCGTCATGCCTGTACAGTTGTGGTTTTAATTTAACGTGTTTTGTACAAATGTGTCTTTGTTCTGTACATAGTGTCATTAACTCTGACTGTCTCTGCAAAAGGCGGAGCTCTAGTTTTTGTTTTCATTTTGTCATAACTGTATGCAATGTCCTCCTTGTAAAGTTAGTGTAATGATTCTTGCATATATTTATTACTATCATCAAAATAAACATGTCCATTTCATGTACCTTGATCTAGCACAGTTTCTATCAAAATAGTCTGAAGGAGAAAGAGTTGGAACTGAGCTTTAGCTGTCTGGCACTTGTATTATTTTTATATATTTTACTTTTGGGATGCGGGAGTGTAATAACAGTGTTGAAATCAATATTATATCCACCTTTCCTTGTAGGTGTTTTGTCTGCGAAAGGAAATTCAGAAGGAACTGTAAAAATTAAAGTAACCTAATCGCATGCCGTGCTGAGGGTCATTAAAAAACCATAAAGCTCAAGTGCGGCCTCCTGCTGTGGAGAAACACTGCTGTCTCACTGAAGCACTCCAGCTCCATTCACCTCCACAGTGTAATCACCCCCAGGTCGCCTTTTACTGCTGTGGTTTTGATTTATGGACCACTCCAGGTGAAGAGGAAACTGAATAAATCCTGGCGAACTCATACACAGTGGAGGTTTGTTTAGGAGGGTAGGATCAAGTTATTTGTATGAAGGGATTAGTACACTGAATTAAGCAGCACTACCTGATTTTATAGTCTGTCACAGCTGGCATTAAACCATCATTTGTTACTTGCAGTGTTGCATTTCCAACTGTTTCACTTGCGTACAACCACATCCCTGAAATCTCAGTGTGGGACATATAAATGGTCTCTTGTAAAACTAGAGGTGGGCAGATTGTCAAAATACTGATAATGGTGTGTGGTGTTGTTTGGATGATACAGTATACAAAATGTTTATACTGATTATAGGGCAGTTGTTCATCAATTAGTCTTGCGAATATTCAGTAGTTCAACGCAAAAGTCACATAATCAAAACATTCTAACAAAATTTGACCCACATGAAACTGAAGGGAAGTTGTTTGAGGGTGGACAGGAGAGTGTGTGGTTTCATCAAATACACTAAATTTACACATTTGCCGTGCAGTTTCATGCAATTTCCCCACAATTTTTATTATAAACCTTCTCCTTTCAGCTCATGGTGTGCTTTGGAACATATGTATAGACCAGTTAATGATTATTCAACTATTAAATTAGCTGACGATTATTTCAATAATCGATTAGTTGCAATTGCAATCCTATTTGAGTATAGATTGTAAAAAAAAATGCTACAAAAACAGCTTTTCAGATTGAAAATGGAAAAAAACACATTGTTGTAAACTTCCAAATAGGGAACTTTCTGCACTTGTGTAGGTCATTTTACGTTTCATTTTTGCCTATATACATAAACATTATCTGAAACATTTAAAATCCTGTTTAAACAAATTTGTGCTGGACTGATATATTCATATATGGCTCATGTGAATATCATTATTGAAAATATTGACGTATCCAGTTTTGTTTATATCACCCACTCCTATAGAAATTGTGGCATTTTATATACTTTTACCTCTACACTTGATGCGCCTCCTGGTGGGAGCTGGGATCAGACCTCTAACTGATCAAATGATTACGCCACTGTAACTTTACTGTGTCTATTTAATTCCGTCCTTAAAATTGCAATGCGGCTTTGATTTAACAAAGCATATAACTGTTCAGTCGCTTCTGCTGCATTTTACATTCATTCCTCACTTCTTCTCTCAAACTTGAACTCAGACAACTTTAAGTGTCTTGCTGTGCATGTTTTTAGGTACCTACATACTTTTGTCCATTCTGGATTCTATTATATTTTAGCACACCCCCTTCTATCTGTGAACATGTGGCACGGGCAGCTGTTCACAGTGCTCCTTTTAGCTGTGTTTGAAGATTAGTAAGCATTTTTCCTTTAACTATCCCTATAACTAAATGCACTATATAACACAGGACAGCTCTTTTAAGATTCAAAGAAATAGAAAACTCTGGTGGTTCAGTACATTTTTAATTTGACTATCACATTACTTTCACAGAATATTGCACAAATACATTATCCTTTGTGCAAAAGTCCCTAAAGCATTGGTTACCTGACAGTTAATAGGTGTTCATGTGCTATAATAGTTCCCTGATTAAGCTTAACAGTATTATTTGCTGTCCCAAGTAAAACCCAGCAAAGGAACATTATCCATGGGCTTTACAAAATCACAGTATCAAAGAAAATATATGGCCTTATAAATAACTTTGAGGTTACAAAAAGTGCAAGTCTATATCAAAAGGCTTGGTGTTCAATAGCAGCTCAAATGCACCAGTAGTGAGCACATTGGCAAAGTCTTCTCAAGCCAGTTTCCCTTGGTTTCTGTTCTTATTGACAAAGCAGCATGAAATCAAGCAGATGACAAAGATGGCCAGCCCTACTCCCAGTAAGACCTGCTGCATCACCTCCAGTAGTTTGATCCTGGACACCAACTCATCCTTAATCATGTCAGCGGTGGCATCGTCCAACGTGGCTGTCTGTGGAAGAAACACAACCAACAAACTTTAAGTATCTGCACTTTTACTGACTTAAAAAAGGGACTGCATGACCTTTGTTGCCTGTGTCTTAACCTGCATTTACAAGTTGTTCTTATTCTCAGTATATGGACAATATATTGTCATTTGAAAACAAAATTTTACCTTCCCTCACTCATGTTTCCACAAAAAGCTTATCATTTCTAGAGTTTGAGCTTCAATACTCAACAAGAAATTGGCGCTAAAACTTCTCAACACAAATTCTGCAGATAGACAATGGTCACTTGCATTACTCATTACAGTTTTGGCACATTTTCTGCAACTTTTCATGAAGCTTGTATATTTGTTGCATACTTTGCAAAACTATACACTCAAGTCACAAAACAGTTCTGAATGTTTGAGGGCTCTAACCTTGTGAACAAAACTTAAAACACTCCTGTAAAAAGTATACTTTGTGATTAAAATATAAACACTATTTATCAGTCCATCATAAAGATACAGCCTGGAGAATTCTAACATACTTTTAGACGTGAGCAGTGAGGGAGTTAAGATACCTACAGAGCCAAAATCACATGTTTTTGTTGGTTTGAGAATGAGGTATTTACTGTAAGTATGTATCAAATATTACACAAATAACTTTAAATGTATAACATAATATATATATAACATAAAAACTTATTTTCCATATTTTACTTCAGCATCAGAAATATGAATGGTTTCAGACTGGGACGATTGGAGTCTGGATTAAACCTGGTACAAACTAGACTAAACTTAGACCAGGCCTCCATCCAAATGCGTTTTATAAACTTGACTTGACTTGTCACTACCAGTCTTTAGGTTTTTCTTTCAACTTCTTCTATAGACTATAAATTATCTTCATATTGTGAATGTGTGTCGTGTCTTTGGTCAATGAGCCTGAATCAGAGTGTGCAGCCTTTAGGTCGACAGGCTGTAGTGCACACAAAGACAGTGTAACAATTACTGTCTGCCTTTAAAGAGTTGATCATAGTGTTTAGGCTCTGTAGTTGTGATATGAGAGCTAAAGCATGAAAATGGGCATAAGGTTGTGCCAAAATTAGCCGAGCATTTACTCCGGAAGTGACATTAGGGTCAAAGCGATTGAAAAAAGATCATGTAAATCTCAGCTCATTGCTGTGATGTAATGTGAAATTATCTTCAAGTTCTACCTAAACTTTTAAAATCTGCAATAAATGTAATGTGTAAAATTGTAGTGTATGACTAGAGGCAGAAAATTATCTTTACAAAAAAGTAAAGATCCCCCAGGGAGGAGTCACTGCACTCCTGCACTCCAGGAGTGCAGTGACTCCTCCCTGGGGGCTGGACTCCCACTACTTAGAGTAGCATATAAGGCCCAGGTTCCCATACCAGCTCTCTGATTGACAATGACTTTTGGATAAAAGTCGAAACGTCTCGATCTTTAAACGGCGTCCGGATGACAACCTCTGAACCCCTTTCTATGATGGACCACACCTGGACGAATGAGGGTTTACATCGACGATTTCAGCTCAAGTGTTTACGTACCTCATTGAGCCAGACGATAGGGAATATTGTATAATCCTTAACTTGTTTAAGAACTCTGCACGAGAAAGCAGAGATTTCAGCATTCAATAAAATTATAATCTTTGTCTTATGTCTTTGGATAACCATGAAAACAACTTACGTGATAACATTTGATGGCCCATACATCATGTTTACTTGTATCCTCTTGGCAAAGTTCAATGTAAACCCTGTTGTCTGGAGCCAAAAACAAAAATTTATGGGAATAAGTAAGTAGGTAAATTGTCCAAGCTGCTACCAAGTGAAAATTACAGTTGTGGTTTACCGGCTCAATATCGAGGAAGGTTTCATGATGCTCCGGGATGGGATTGAGGCCCTGAACGTCCTTTCTGAGTGAGGGACTCCCCAGAAAGAAATGTGGAAGGGAGATATAGATTGGTTTTCCTGTTCAAAAACAAAAGACAAAATTATAAACAAAGAAAAGAAAAAAGTGAAGTGAAACACGATGTGATTTTAATGGAGAAACTTCACAGAACATCAGAATCAGAATATGTATGTGTTTTTCGTAAATGAAAACCATTCAGATGTGAGTGATGTCCATGCCTGGTTTAAACACATTTACTATTGTATTTTGCATTATTTGTTAATTTAATGGGGGATTATGATAGACTCTTAGCATGATTTACTGGACAAATCTGTACAGAAATGTTTACACCCACAGTAGTTTTTCATTATATCAACATTTAAATCACATACTTTACTACAAATTATATTGTCTGTGAAGCTGAAATAAATTTTTGAGGCTAGAAAATTGCATAGTCTCCACCCTTACTGGAGACTAAGCAAGCTAACTGACATTTCGTTTTGCTTTTTTACAATAAACACTTATTATTACTATTCAAATCTGATGTAAGTTAATCATGAAAATATGTTACGGTTGACTTCTTTTGGCCTCCAATCACCTCCATTCTGGAATTTTGAACATTTTAATGACATATAGTTTCAAAGGGTCCATAAGATTCAAAGAGGAGAGACATCCACATTTCTTAATTAGGTATAAATGTAGCCTCAAAAGCTCATCTAAAATATTCACACTTTTGAATAGGTGTATGTTATTAACTAAAGTGTGTGTGAACCCTGGGATGAACCAGTGACTAAAATTGAAAGGAAACAATTAAGAAAAGTGCGAGTGGGATGAAATACGAGCAACAAAGGAAAGATTAAACCTAAAGCCAAGGTTTTGCCATTGTGCATCCCAATGTTTTATTCCTGCTGTGCTTTAAATGTGTGATTAAACTTTATGATTTGTGCTGTTGTGCTGTAATTATAAATTAACTATAATTGAAAGCTCTGCTACTACAAACCCGTACGTAAATAACTCCTACTCCATCGCAAATGTATTGTATTGTAAATGTAATCCCAAATCCCAGTGAGCGCCTGCATATAAAACAAACTGACCCTTTTGACAGGAGCTGATGTCCAGTACACCTGCCATGGTACAGTTCTTAGTGGCCTCATAGTCCCGGCAGAAGCAGTGGTTGTCTGGGTTGTCCACGGGGGAGGCCAGAGTGGATGGCAGGAGAGAATAGCGGAACACTTCGATGCCTTTCAGGGAATACGCCTTGATATAGCTCGCAGAGACTGATCTGTGGAGGTAAAAGCTGCTGTCACCATATCAACAGTGAACACAGAAAAGTGCTTCTTCTAATAATGTAAGTATTTCTCTGCACTGCTCTCTAGTGGTCATTCATTGAAGGCTATATTTGCAATTCACCTGCAAATGTCTGATGAGAAGAAGTAGAGTGGCTTCTTCTTGTCAAGGAATGGTGCAAACGAGGAAGCATCTGAAGAAAAAACAAACTAATTACACTTGTTCATCATTACATTACTATTTTAGCTCAACTTTATACCTGTCCCGTTGATCATATCACAGTATTGGTCATCCCAGAAAGTCAATTTACTGTGAAAAGAAATACAGGTAATATAAGCTGAATCAAAACACCTTTTTGTGAAGTATAAATCAGCTGTTGGTACTATTCACCTTTCTCCTCTATATCTGTCAATCTGTGACACTTTTGAGATGTCGTCTTTGCCAGTGAACACATTATAAGGACCGTCAAATGTTCCGTTCTACAACAAAAAAAATGTATTTGTTTAAATCGCAGCTTATTTCGTATCATTGTTATTTGACTATAATATTTACCTCAAACAATGCCACTGTGTCTTTCAGCAGTGGATCCGTGTAGCCCCAAAGCAGCTCTTTTATTGAACGGGACTGGAACAGGGATGAGTTGCTGGTCTTGATCATTCGCTCCAATATACCATGCAATGGTTTAGGAACAAGTGAGTAGGCTCCCTGTAATAGAAAAGCAGAAACAATCTATCATCGCTGCCATCATTTAATTAAAACTCCACACTATTAAGCCATATTCTGTGGGTCAATTTGATTAAACTAATCTAGTACACTAAATGTTATCACTGCTTCACTTTTATGACAACAAATGTCTTCAGGAAATTACAGGAAATTAGGATGGACTTCATGGTAAGCTTATCGATATTGAGAATAAAATTACTGTGAGTATAATAGAACGTGTATGTGGCCATTTGCCATCTTGTTTTGACTTGGAGCAAAGGTGACTTCTAGCAGAATTGGGATCGGGTGATGAATGAAGTCATGACAATATCTTACAGCAACAGCCAGGTTCAGAATGACCACTTCATCTTCCTCCGACCCGACAGACATAGAGGGGTCAAAGATGGCAGTCATGGGTAGCAAGAAGGATGCTGTGTTATTGGCGTTGAATGTGATGTTTTCTTTAGGGAGGAATCTTGTCCTAAAAGAGCATTGGTTAAATGTCAAACAAACTGGGCATGCATACTATCGCGCAGTTAATTGTATATATAATTGTGATTTCAATGATCACTCTATTATCTCTAAAATACAATGAATTGCCTTCTGTTCCGAGTTATAAGTGTAATTATACTTCTTTTTCTCCAACATTACTAAGATGACAATAATGTACTTTTTCAATACATTACTAATATAATATATTCAGTCTATACTTTTCTAAAGGTTCATCTTGAAAGCATAGAGGTAAATGTTTGGGGATTTCATTTATGAGCCAAATAAACAGGATTATAATATACTCGAGCTGCCCTATGTCTAATGCAGAGAACATTTAGCAAAAAACATTTCTCATTAAAGATGTGAAGGGGATAATAATTTACCAAATAATGCATTGTGTTCCTGGGCAAGATTAAATTATTTCAACTTGATGACAAACTGTGTGAAAGTTTGTGTCTCCCTTCCTTGAAAATTGCATTTTATACTGGTTTGTGTTTGATTTTGGTTTCTTATGCATAACAAACTTTAATAATAAAGGTACATGAAGTAATGGCATTTAACACACAAAAATATCCAATTTATTCCTCCAAAGTGTGAACTCTTTTTCAAACAACATGCTTTTAACCTGGACAAATACGGGCTGTATACAATGTTGATTAAAACACCAAGTCAATCATTTTGATCTTGCAAATCGATTACAATTTGCCCAGCCCTAGTACAAGAGGTGATAAACACAATTCAGACACAAGCTGAAAAGATAGTAAGGCTGCTTCATATTGAGCTTACTTGTATGTGTAAGGTCCTCTCTCCATCACTACTGGAGTTGTCCCATTCTCGATGACCTCTGTGGGGTTTTTGACAGTGAAGAACCAGAACTGCCTGTACACTGTTGCCCCCGCTGCCACCCAGTTGTCATAGGCAGTCGTTCCGGGCTCGATGACGGCTTCCTAGACCCAGCAGATAGTCTATTTTTATCACGCCTCAAGGCCAGCACATGAAACATGAAAGGTGTGCACACATTTTCCTGTCTCTGCCATGTGTCACTGACAGATGCTATCATTTTCCACTGTTGACTTTGAAGATAATTATTCTGCTGAGCTTTTGTTTATCAGGAGAATATCAGAACACACATGAGCCTTTTTCACTGTCTTTCTCTATCTTTCTCCTCATTCACCTTGATCACATTTTCATATTATGAGACACCCTACAAAGCAGCACAAAGCACATGCACATGCCTACCTTTTTCACTGTCCCCTCAATGACACTGTTCCCCAGTGGAATAAGCACGCCTCCCAGGATGGCCACAGCCGCTCCAAAAACAGCTCCGGTGATCAGCCAGCACCTTGCCTTACAGCATCCCATGGTGGCGTGTGCGTGTCTGTCCTTCCAGTGTCCGTATGTCCGCCTCTCTGACAGACTGGCTCCTTCTGCCACGGCTGAGAGCTACTCTGTGCAGACCGTCAGTGTTTATTTGGTGCCGGTTGTAGCAGCAGCAGAAACAGCAGCTCGAGGAGGAGGCAGCAGTGTTGGTGACAAATCAGCTGAGGCCAGGTAAAGGTACAGGAACAAGGCCAACAGAGGCGCACAACTAACCCTAATAAATGTAGTTATATAATAAAGAATAATGAATGGAAAAAGTCTGAAGGTCAGCTCCATGAAAAACACAGATTATAGTTATCAGTCATTTATATGACAGCAACAACTTTATGCCTGCTGAATGCAGCATCTTAAAATTCTGAGTAATGGATTTATTATATAATAGAGGCTTTGCATGGACAGTTCATTTTAATATTGCAAATGTTGCAAGTAATTAGGTGCAACTGTGTAAGGTGAAAGAGCATGTTTGACTTTCTGCATGTTACGAGAAAGGTTTATCTGTGTGAGGTAAAAGAGGCTGTGTGGATCATGTTATCTACTCTAAGCATTATCTTGATCAGTTTCTGTGATAGCATTGATTACAGTGGAATGGTTGATCACCATTATGTAAATAAATGTATTTGCTTAATATGAAAATGTATTTTATACGCAGTGAGCTTGTATTTATGTTTTTATACATGCACTGTAGGCAAATACAGGTCCAGTGGTTTGAACAAGTAAATATACTAGTGTTGTATAGTTCTATAACACGGCGGTAACCACTGGGTGGCACCATTCTCTCATTCTTCAGTAGAGCTTAGCGACTACACTTTGCAATGCCCTGCAAGACCCTTCGCAGGCAATTTAACCTCTCTTAATTTCAGCATTATGCAGGGCCTGATAGTGGCCTACATAAATGTGATGTCCCTTAAATATTTCAGTGGGGCCTATTCTTTGCACCAGACAGAAAATATGTGGTTATGGAAGAAGTAGCCTTCAATAACTTAAGGTCCGCCTTCTTAGTTAAATGGGTCTAAATCAGCTGATTTAAAAGTTGTTTGTTTTTGTCATTTGATGCGCTTCACGCAGTAGAAAGACGTAGGTACTTATAGGAACAAAATTTGCATGTACTTACCACATGAAAATGCCGCCAGAGTTACCGCGGTGAAGTTAGTTTCACGTTGGACGTTGGACATTCGCCTCCACAACAACACCGACAGTTCCCACTGACTAAACCCAGCCTGCTCAATCCCGGTGCGGGGAGCTCACGCTAGGCGCACCGCTCTGAAAGCTCGTCGATTAGATTTAGGGACCGACAATAAATTACAACTCTTGTGAATTGCGTATGTCAAAGAATTGAAATAGCTTTTATATAAAAATACATATTAGTATATAGACATTGGAAATCAATACTGTTAGCATATTGCTCTAATGTATGTAATTTTTTCCCCCAAGTTTATTGTTTTAATTAAAAATATATGCAGTTAAAAATAGAAATCAAGTTTTTTTTCTCTTAAATCAAGTTTTTTTTTTCAATAGCTTCCAGGTCATGTGACCAATTCACCTCAAATCAATTTATAATATTAGTACTAGTCCAGTAGTAATGGGCACAGCTCTTCTTTTCACAGTTTTGGCCTTATTGGATTTTTAATGATTTTTTTCCCTTAAAAATCAAGGTTTTTTTTCAATAGCTTCCAGGTCATGTGACCTAATCACTTCAAATCAATTTATAATAGTAGTACTAGTCCAGTAGTAATGGGCACAGCTCTTCTTTTCACAGTTTTGGTCTTTTTGGATTTTTAATGATTTTTTTCCCTTAAAAATCAAGTTTTTTTTTCAATAGCTTCCAGGTAATGTGACCAATTCACCTCAAATCACTTTATAATAGTACTACTAGTCCAATAGTAATGGGCACAGCTCTTCTTTTCATAGTTTTGGTCTTTTTGGATTTTTAATGATTTTTTTCCCTTAAAAATCAAGGTTTTTTTTCAATAGCTTCCAGGTCATGTGACCAATTCACCTCAAATCACTTTATAATAGTAGTACTAGTCCAGTAGTAATGGGCACAGCTCTTCTTTTCACGGTTTTGGCCTTATTGGATTTTTAATGATTTTTTTCCCTTAAAAATCAAGGTTTTTTTTCAATAGCTTCCAGGTCATGTGACCAATTCACCTCAAATCACTTTATAATAGTAGTACTAGTCCAGTAGTAATGGGCACAGCTCTTCTTTTCACAGTTTTGGTCTTTTTGGATTTTTAATGATTTTTTTTCCCTTAAAAATCAAGTTTTTTTTTCAATAGCTTCCAGGTCATGTGACCAATTCACCTCAAATCACTTTATAATAGTAGTACTAGTCCAGTAGTAATGGGCACAGCTCTTCTTTTCACTGTTTTGGTCTTTTTGGTTATTTAATGATATTTCCTTAAAAACCAAGGTTTTTTCAATAGCTTCCAGGTCATGTGACCTAATCACTTCAAATCAATTTATAATAGTAGTACTAGTCCAGTAGTAATGGGCACAGCTCTTCTTTTCATAGTTTTGGTCTTATTGGATTTTTAATGATTTTTTCCCTTAAAAATCAAGTTTTTTTTTCAATAGCTTCCAGGTCATGTGACCAATTCACCTCAAATCACTTTATAATAGTAGTACTAGTCCAGTAGTAATGGGCACAGCTCTTCTTTTCATAGTTTTGGTCTTACTTGATTTTTAATGATTTTTTTCCCTTAAAAATCAAGGTTTTTTTTCAATAGCTTCCAGGTCATGTGACCAATTCACCTCAAATCACTTTATAATAGTAGTACTAGTCCAGTAGTAATGGGCACAGCTCTTCTTTTCACGGTTTTGGCCTTATTGGATTTTTAATGATTTTTTTCCCTTAAAAATCAAGGTTTTTTTTCAATAGCTTCCAGGTCATGTGACCAATTCACCTCAAATCACTTTATAATAGTAGTACTAGTCCAGTAGTAATGGGCACAGCTCTTCTTTTCACGGTTTTGGCCTTATTGGATTTTTAATGATTTTTTTCCCTTAAAAATCAAGGTTTTTTTTCAATAGCTTCCAGGTCATGTGACCAATTCACCTCAAATCACTTTATAATAGTAGTACTAGTCCAGTAGTAATGGGCACAGCTCTTCTTTTCACAGTTTTGGTCTTTTTGGATTTTTAATGATTTTTTTCCCTTAAAAATCAAGTTTTTTTTTCAATAGCTTCCAGGTCATGTGACCAATTCACCTCAAATCACTTTATAATAGTAGTACTAGTCCAGTAGTAATGGGCACAGCTCTTCTTTTCACAGTTTTGGTCTTTTGGATTTTTAATGATTTTTTCCCTTAAAAATCAAGTTTTTCAATAGCTTCCAGGTAATGTGACCAATTCACCTCAAATCACTTTATAATAGTACTACTAGTCCAATAGTAATGGGCACAGCTCTTCTTTCATAGTTTTGGTATTTTTGTATTTTTAATGAATTTTTTTCCCTTAAAAACCAAGGTTTTTTTTCAATAGCTTCCAGGTCATGTGACCTAATCACTTCAAATCAATTTATAATAGTAGTACTAGTCCAGTAGTAATGGGCACAGCTCTTCTTTTCACAGTTTTGGTCTTACTTGATTTGAGCTGTGTCCAGTAGTAATGAGCTGTGCCCATTACTACTGGACTAGTACTACTATTATAAAGTAATTTGAGGTGAATTGGTCACATGACCTGGAAGCTATTGAAAAATAACCTTGATTTTTAAGGGAAAAATCATTAAAAATCAAGTAAGACCAAAACTATGAAAAGAAGAGCTGTGCCCATTACTACTGGACTAGTACTACTATTATAAAGTGATTTGAGGTGAATTGGTCACATGACCTG